>JAHLJT010005874.1:85000-90000 GCA_031308135.1 Acheta domesticus
CCCCCCCCCCCCCCCCCCCCCCCCCCCCCCCCCCCCCCCCCCCCCCCCCCCCCCCCCCCCCCCCCCCCCCCCCCCCCCCCCCCCCCCCCCCCCCCCCCCCCCCCCCCCCCCCCCCCCCCCCCCCCCCCCCCCCCCCCCCTCCCCCCCCCCCCCCCCCCCCCCCCCCCCCCCCCCCCCCCCCCCCCCCCCCCCCCCCCCCCCCCCCTCCCCCCCCCCCCCCCCCCCCCCCCCCCCCCCCCCCCCCCCCCCCCCCCCCCCCCCCCCCCCCCCCCCCCCCCCCCCCCCCCCCCCCCCCCCCCTCCCCCCCCCCCCCCCCCCCCCCCCCCCCCCCCCCCCCCCCCCCCCCTCCCCCCCCCCCCCCCCCCCCCCCCCCCCCCCTCCCCCCCCCCCCCCCCCCCCCCCCCCCTCCCCCCCCCCCCCCCCCCCCCCCCCCCCCCCCCCCCCCCCCCCCCCCCCCCCCCCCCCCCCCCCTCCCCCCCCCCCCCCCCCCCCCCCCCCCCCCCCCCCCCCCCCCCCCCCCCCCCCCCCCCCCCCCCCCCCCCCCCCCCCCCCCCCCCCCTCCCCCCCCCCCCCCCCCCCCCCCCCCCCCCCCCCCCCCCCCCCCCCCCCCCCCCCCCCCCCCCCCCCCCCCCCCCCCCCCCCCCCCCCCCCCCCCCCCCCCCCCCTCCCCCCCCCCCCCCCCCCTCCCCCCCCCCCCCCCCCCCCCCTCCCCCCCCCCCCCCCCCCCCCCCCCCCCCCCCCCCCCCCCCCCCCCCCCCCCCCCCCCCCCCCCCCCCCCCCCCCCCCCCTCCCCCCCCCCCCCCCCCCCCCCCCCTCCCCCCCCCCCCCCCCCCCCCCCCCCCCCCCCCCCCCCCCCCCCCCCCCCCCCCCCCCCCCCCCCCCCCCCCCTCCCCCCCCCCCCCCCCCCCCCCCCCCCCCCCCCCCCCCCCCCCCCCCCCCCCCCCCCCCCCCCCCCCCCCCCCCCTCCCCCCCCCCCCCCCCCCCCCCCCCCCCCCCCCCCCCCCCCCCCCCCCCCCCCCCCCCCCCCCCCCCCCCCCCCCCCCCCCCCCCCCCCCCCCCCCCCCCCCCCCTCCCCCCCCCCCCCCCCCCCCCCCCCCCCCCCCCCCCCCCCCCCCCCCCCCCCCCCCCCCCCCCCCCCCCCCCCCCCCCCCCCCCCCCCCCCCCCCCCCCCCCCCTCCCCCCCCCCCCCCCCCCCCCCCCCCCCCCCCCCCCCCCCCCCCCCCCCCCCCCCCCCCCCCCCCCCCCCCCCCCCCCCCCCCCCCCCTCCCCCCCCCCCCCCCCCCCCCCCCCCCCCCCCCCCCCCCCCCCCCTCCCCCCCCCCCCCCCCCCCCCCCCCCCCCCCCCCCCCCCCCCCCCCCCCCCCCCCCCCCCCCCCCCCCCCCCCCCCCCCCCCCCCCCCCCCCCCCCCCCCCCCCCCCCCCCCCCCCCCCCCCCCCCCCCCCCCCCCCCCCCCCCCCCCCCCCCCCCCCCCCCCCCCCCCCCCCCCCCCCCCCCCCCCCCCCCCCCCCCCCCCCCCCCTCCCCCCCCCCCCCCCCCCCCCCCCCCCCCCCCCCCCCCCCCCCCCCCCCCCCCCCCCCCCCCCCTCCCCCCCCCCCCCCCCCCCCCCCCCCCCCCCCCCCCCCCCCCCCCCCCCCCCCCCCCCCCCCCCCCCCCCCCCCCCCCCCCCCCCCCCCCCCCCCCCCTCCCCCCCCCCCCCCCCCCCCCCCCCCCCCCCCCCCCCCCCCCCTCCCCCCCCCCCCCCCCCCCCCCCCCCCCCCCCCCCCCCCCCCCCCCCCCCCCCCCCCCCCCCCCCCCCCCCCCCCCCCCCCCCCCCCCCCCCCCCCCCCCCCCCCCCCCCCCCCCCCCCCCCCCCCCCCCCCCCCCCCCCCCCCCCCCCCCCTCCCCCCCCCCCCCCCCCCCCCCCCCCCCCCCCCCCCCTCCCCCCCCCCCCCCCCCCCCCCCCCCCCCCCCCCCCCCCCCCCCTCCCCCCCCCCCCCCCCCCCCCCCCTCCCCCCCCCCCCCCCCCCCCCCCCCCCCCCCCCCCCCCCCCCCCCCCCCCCCCCCCCCCCCCCCCCCCCCCCCCCCCCCCCCCCCCCCCCCTCCCCCCCCCCCCCCCCCCCCCTCCCCCCCCCCCCCCCCCCCCCCCCCCCCCCCCCCCCCCCCCCCCCCCCCCCCCCCCCCCCCCCCCCCCCCCCCCCCCCCCCCCCCCCCCCCCCCCCCCCCCCCCCCCCCCCCCCCCCCCCCCCCCCCCCCCCCCCCCCCCCCCCCCCCCCCCCCCCCCCCCCCCCCCCCCCCCCCCCCCCCCCCCCCCCCCCCCCCCTCCCCCCCCCCCCCCCCCCCCCCCCCCCCCCCCCCCCCCCCCCCCCCCCCCCCCCCCCCCCCCCCCCCCCCCCCCCCCCCCCCCCCCCCCCCCCCCCCCCCCCCCCCCCCCCCCCCCCCCCCCCCCCCCCCCCCCCCCCCCCCCCCCCCCCCTCCCCCCCCCCCCCCCCCCCCCCCCCCCCCCCCCCCCCCCCCCCCCCCCCCCCCCCCCCCCCCCCCCCCCCCCCTCCCCCCCCCCCCCCCCCCCCCCCCCCCCCCCCCCCCCCCCCCCCCCCCCCCCCCCTCCCCCCCCCCCCCCCCCCCCCCCCCCCCCCCCCCCCCCCCCCCCCCCCCCCCCCCCCCCCCCCCCCCCCCCCCCCCCCCCCCCCCCCCCCCCCCCCCCCCCCCCCCCCCCCCCCCCCCCCCCCCCCCCCCCCCCCCCCCCCCCCCCCCCCCCCCCCCCCCCCCCCCCCCCCCCCCCCCCCCCCTCCCCCCCCCCCCCCCCCCCCCCCCCCCCCCCCCCCCCCCCCCCCCCCCCCCCCCCCCCCCCCCCCCCCCCCCCCCCCCCCCCCCCCCCCCCCCCCCCCCCCCCCCCCCCCCCCCCCCCCCCCCCCCCCCCCCCCCCCCCCCCCCCCCCCCCCCCCCCCCCCCCCCCCCCCCCCCCCCCCCCCCCCCCCCCCCCCCCCCCCCCCCCCCCCCCCCCCCCCCCCCCCCCCCTCCCCCCCCCCCCCCCCCCCCCCCCCCCCCCCCCCCCCCCCCCCCCCCCCCCCCCCCCCCCCCCCCCCCCCCCCCCCCCCCCCCCCCCCCCCCCCCCCCCCCCCCCCCCCCCCCCCCCCCCCCCCCCCTCCCCCCCCCCCCCCCCCCCCCCCCCCCCCCCCCCCCCCCCCCCCCCCCCCCCCCCCCCCCCCCCCCCCCCCCCCCCCCCCCCCCCCCCTCCCCCCCCCCCCCCCCCCCCCCCCCCCCCCCCCCCCCCCCCCCCCCCCCCCCCCCCCCCCCCCCCCCCCCCCCCCCCCCCCCCCCCCCCCCCCCCCCCCCCCCCCCCCCCCCCCCCCCCCCCCCCCCCCCCCCCCCCCCCCCCCCCCCCCCCCCCCCCCCCCCCCCCCCCCCCCCCCCCCCCCCCCCCCCCCCCCCCCCCCCCCCCCCCCCCCTCCCCCCCCCCCCCCCCCCCTCCCCCCCCCCCCCCCCCCCCCCCCCCCCCCCCCCCCCCCCCCCCCCCCCCCCCCCCCCCCCCCCCCCCCCCCCCCCCCCCCCCCCCCCCCCCCCCCCCCCCCCCCCCCCCCCCCCCCCCCCCCCCCCCCCCCCCCCCCCCCCCCCCCCCCCCCCCCCCTCCCCCCCCCCCCCCCCCCCCCCCCCCCCCCCCCCCCCCCCCCCCCCCCCCCCCCCCCCCCCCCCCCCCCCCCCCCCCCCCCCCCCCCCCCCCCCCCCCCCCCCCCCCCCCCCCCTCCCCCCCCCCCCCCCCCCCCCCCCTCCCCCCCCCCCCCCCCCTCCCCCCCCCCCCCCCCCCCCCCCCCCCCCCCCCCCCCCCCCCCCCCCCCCCCCCCCCCCCCCCCCCCCCCCCCCCCCCCCCCCCCCCCCCCCCCCCCCCCCCCCCCCCCCCCCCCCCCCCCCCCCCTCCCCCCCCCCCCCCCCCCCCCCCCCCCCCCCCTCCCCCCCCCCCCCCCCCCCCCCCCCCCCCCCCCCCCCCCCCCCCCCCCCCCCCCCCCCCCCCCCCCTCCCCCCCCCCCCCCCCCCCCCCCCCCCCCCCCCCCCCCCCCCCCCCCCCCCCCCCCCCCCCCCCCCCCCCCCCCCCCCCCCCCCCCCCCCCCCCCCCCCCCCCCCCCCCCCCCCCCCCCCTCCCCCCCCCCCCCCCCCCCCCCCCCCCCCCCCCCCCCCCCCCCCCCCCCCCCCCCCCCCCCCCCCCCCCCCCCCCCCCCCCCCCCCCCCCCCCCCCCCCCCCCCCCCCCCCCCCCCCCCCCCCCCCCCCCCCCCCCCCCCCCCCCCCCCCCCCCCCCCCCCCCCTCCCCCCCCCCCCCCCCCCCCCCCCCCCCCCCCCCCCCCCCCCCCCCCCCCCCCCTCCCCCCCCCCCCCCCCCCCCCCCCCCCCCCCCCCCCCCCCCCCCCCCCCCCCCCCCCCCCCCCCCCCCCCCCCCCCCCCCCCCCCCCCCCCCCCCCCCCCCCCCCCCCCCCCCCCCCCCCCCCCCCCCTCCCCCCCCCCCCCCCCCCCCCCCCCCCCCCCCCCCCCCCCCCCCCCCCCCCCCCCCCCCCCCCCCCCCCCCCTCCCCCCCCCCCCCCCCCCCCCCCCCCCCCCCCCCCCCCCCCCCCCCCCCCCCCCCCCCCCCCCCCCCCCCCCCCCCCCCCCCCCCCCCCCCCCCCCCCCCCCCCCCTCCCCCCCCCCCCCCCCCCCCCCCCCCCCCCCCCCCCCCCCCCCCCCCCCCCCCCCCCCCCCCCCCCCCCCCCCCCCCCCCCCCCCCCCCCCCCCCCCCCCCCCCCCCCCCCCCCCCTCCCCCCCCCCCCCCCCCCCCCCCCCCCCCCCCCCCCCCCCCCCCTCCCCCCCCCCCCCCCCCCCCCCCCCCCCCCCCCCCCCCCTCCCCCCCCCCCCCCCCCCCCCCCCCCCCCCCCCCCCCCCCCCCCCCCCCCCCCCCCCCCCCCCCCCCCCCCCCCCCCCCCCCCCCCCCCCCCCCCCCCCCCCCCCCCCCCCCCCCCCCCCCCCCCCCCCCCCCCCCCCCCTCCCCCCCCCCCCCCCCC
>JAHLJT010005874.1:92500-130000 GCA_031308135.1 Acheta domesticus
CCCCCCCCCCCCCCCCCCCCCCCCCCCCCCCCCCCCCCCCCCCCCCCCCCCCCCCCCCCCTCCCCCCCCCCCCCCCCCCCCCCCCCCCCCCCCCCCCCCCCCCCCCCCCCCCCCCCCCCCCCCCCCCCCCCCCCCCCCCCCCCCCCCCCCCCCCCCCCCCCCCCCCCCCCCCCCCCCCCCCCCCCCCCCCCCCCCCCCCCCCCCCCCCCCCCCCCCCCCCCCCCCCTCCCCCCCCCCCCCCCCCCCCCCCCCCCCCCCCCCCCCCCCCCCCCCCCCCCCCCCCCCCCCCCCCCCCCCCCCCCCCCCCCCCCCCCCCCCCTCCCCCCCCCCCCCCCCCCCCCCCCCCCCCCCCCCCCCCCCCCCCCCCCCCCCCCCCCCCCCCCCCCCTCCCCCCCCCCCCCCCCCCCCCCCCCCCCCCCCTCCCCCCCCCCCCCCCCCCCCCCCCCCCCCCCCCCCCCCCCCCCCCCCCCCCCCCCCCCCCCCCCCCCCCCCCCCCCCCCCCCCCCCCCCCCCCCCCCCCCCCCCCCCCCCCCCCCCCCCCCCCCCCCCCCCCCCCCCCCCCCCCCCCCCCCCCCCCCCCCCCCCCCCCCCCCCCCCCCCCCCCCCCCCCCCCCCCCCCCCCCCCCCCCCCCCCCCCCCCCCCCCCCCCCCCCCCCCCCCCCCCTCCCCCCCCCCCCCCCCCCCCCCCCCCCCCCCCCCCCCCCCCCCCCCCCCCCCCTCCCCCCCCCCCCCCCCCCCCCCCCCCCCCCCCCCCCCCCTCCCCCCCCCCCCCCCCCCCCCCCCCCCCCCCCCCCCCCCCCCCCCCCCCCCCCCCCCCCCCCCCCCCCCCCTCCCCCCCCCCCCCCCCCCCCCCCCCCCCCCCCCCCCCCCCCCCCCCCCCCCCCCCCCCCCCCCCCCCCCCCCCCCCCCCCCCCCCCCCTCCCCCCCCCCCCCCCCCCCCCCCCCCCCCCTCCCCCCCCCCCCCCCCCCCCCCCCCCCCCCCCCCCCCCCCCCCCCCCCCCCCCCCCCCCCCCCCCCCCCCCCCCCCCCCCCCCCCCCCCCCCCCCCCCCCCCCCCCCCCCCCCCCCCCCCCCCCCCCCCCCCCCCCCCCCCCCCTCCCCCCCCCCCCCCCCCCCCCCCCCCCCCCCCCCCCCCCCCCCCCCCCCCCCCCCCCCCCCCCCCCCCCCCCCCCCCCCCCCCCCCCCCCCCCCCCCCCCCCCCCCCCCCCCCCCCCCCCCCCCCTCCCCCCCCCCCCCCCCCCCCCCCCCCCCCCCCCCCCCCCCCCCCCCCCCCCCCCCCCCCCCCCCCCCCCCCCCCCCCCCCCCCCCTCCCCCCCCCCCCCCCCCCCCCCCCCCCCCCCCCCCCCCCCCCCCCCCCCCCCCCCCCCCCCCCCCCCCCCCCCCCCCCCCCCCCCCCCCCCCCCCCCCCCCCCCCCCCCCCCCCCCCCCCCCCCCCCCCCCCCCCCCCCCCCCCCCCCCCCCCCCCCCCCCCCCCCCCCCCCCCCCCCCCCCCCCCCCCCCCCCCCCCCCCCTCCCCCCCCCCCCCCCCCCCCCCCCCCCCCCCCCCCCCCCCCCCCCCCCCCCCCCCCCCCCCCCCCCCCCCCCCCCCCCCCCCCCCCCCCCCCCCCCCCCCCCCCCCCCCCCCCCCCCCCCCCCCCCCCTCCCCCCCCCCCCCCCCCCCCCCCCCCCCCCCCCCCCCCCCCCCCCCCCCCCCCCCCCCCCCCCCCCCCCCCCCCCCCCCCCCCCCCCCCCCCCCCCCCCCCCCTCCCCCCCCCCCCCCCCCCTCCCCCCCCCCCCCCCCCCCCCCCCCCCCCCCCCCCCCCCCCCCCCCCCCCCCCCCCCCCCCCCCCCCCCCCCCCCCCCCTCCCCCCCCCCCCCCCCCCCCCCCCCCCCCCCCCCCCCCCCCCCCCCCCCCCCCCCCCCCCCCCCCCCCCCCCCCCCCCCCCCCCCCCCCCCCCCCCCCCCCCCCCCCCCCCCCCCCCCCCCCCCCCCCCCCCCCCCCCCCCCCCCCCCCCCCCCCCCCCCCCCCCCCCCCCCCCCCCCCCCCCCCCCCCTCCCCCCCCCCCCCCCCCCCCCCCCCCCCCCCCCCCCCCCTCCCCCCCCTCCCCCCCCCCCCCCCCCCCCCCCCCCCCCCCCCCCCCCCCCCCCCCCCCCCCCCCCCCCCCCCCCCCCCCCCCCCCCCCCCCCCCCCCCCCCCCCCCCCCCCCCCCCCCCCCCCCCCCCCCCCCCCCCCCCCCCCCCCCTCCCCCCCCCCCCCCCCCCCCCCCCCCCCCCCCCCCCCCCCCCCCCCCCCCCCCCCCCCCCCCCCCCCCCCCCCCCCCCCCTCCCCCCCCCCCCCCCCCCCCCCCCCCCCCCCCCCCCCCTCCCCCCCCCCCCCCCCCCCCCCCCCCCCCCCCCCCCCCCCCCCCCCCCCCCCCCCCCCCCCCTCCCCCCCCCCCCCCCCCCCCCCCCCCCCCCCCCCCCCCCCCCCCCCCCCCCCCCCCCCCCCCCCCCCCCCCCCCCCCCCCCCCCCCCCCCCCCCCCCCCCCCCCCCCCCCCCCCCCCCCCCCCCCCCCCCCCCCCCCCCCCCCCCCCCCCCCCCCCCCCCCCCCCCCCCCCCCCCCCCCCCCCCCCCCCCCCCCCCCCCCCCCCCCCCCCCCCCCCCCCCCCCCCCCCCCCCCCCCCCCCCCCCCCCCCCCCCCCCCCCCCCCCCCCCCCCCCCCCTCCCCCCCCCCCCCCCCCCCCCCCCCCCCCCCCCCCCCCCCCCCCCCCCTCCCCCCCCCCCCCCCCCCCCCCCCCCCCCCCCCCCCCCCCCCCCCCCCCCCCCCCCCCCCCCCCCCCCCCCCCCCCCCCCCCCCCCCCCCCCCCCCCCCCCCCCCCCCTCCCCCCCCCCCCCCCCCCCCCCCCCCCCCCCCCCCCCCCCCCCCCCCCCCCCCCCCCCCCCCCCCCCCCCCCCCCCCCCCCCCCCCCCCCCCCCCCCCCCCCCCCCCCCCCCCCTCCCCCCCCCCCCCCTCCCCCCCCCCCCCCCCCCCCCCCCCCCCCCCCCCCCCCCCCCCCCCCCCCCCCCCCCCCCCCCCCCCCCCCCCCCCCCCCCCCCCCCCCCCCCCCCCCCCCCCCCCCCCCCCCTCCCCCCCCCCCCCCCCCCCCCCCCCCCCCCCCCCCCCCCCCCCCCCCCCCTCCCCCCCCCCCCCCCCCCCCCCCCCCCCCCCCCCCCCCCCCCCCCCCCCCCTCCCCCCCCCCCCCCCCCCCCCCCCCCCCCCCCCCCCCCCCCCCCCCCCCCCCCCCCCCCCCCCCCCCCCCCCCCCCCCCCCCCCCCCCCCCCCCCCCCCCCCCCCCCCCCCCCCTCCCCCCCCCCCCCCCCCCCCCCCCCCCCCCCCCCCCCCCCCCCCCCCCCCCCCCCCCCCCCCCCCCCCCCCCCCCCCCCCCCCCCCCCCCTCCCCCCCCCCCCCCCCCCCTCCCCCCCCCCCCCCCCCCCCCCCCCCCCCCCCCCCCCCCCCCCCCCCCCCCCCCCCCCCCCCCCCCCCCTCCCCCCCCCCCCCCCCCCCCCCCCCCCCCCCCCCCCCCCCCCCCCCCCCCCCCCCCCCCCCCCCCCCCCCCCCCCCCCCCCCCCCCCTCCCCCCCCCCCCCCCCCCCCCCCCCCCCCCCCCCCCCCCTCCCCCCCCCCCCCCCCCCCCCCCCCCCCCCCCCCCCCCCCCCCCCCCCCCCTCCCCCCCCCCCCCCCCCCCCCCCCCCCCCCCCCCCCCCCCCCCCCCCCCCCCCCCCCCCCCCCCCCCCCCCCCCCCCCCCCCCCCCCCCCCCCCCCCCCCCCCCCCCTCCCCCCCCCCCCCCCCCCCCCCCCCCCCCCCCCCCCCCCCCCCCCCCCCCCCCCCCCCCCCCCCCCCCCCCCCCCCCCCCCCCCCCCCCCCCCCCCCCCCCTCCCCCCCCCCCCCCCCCCCCCCCCCCCCCCCCCCCCCCCCCCCCCCCCCCCCCCCCCCCCCCCCCCCTCCCCCCCCCCCCCCCCCCCCCCCCCCCCCCCCCCCCCCCCCCCCCCCCCCCCCCCCCCCCCCCCCCCCCCCCCCCCCCCCCCTCCCCCCCCCCCCCCCCCCCCCCCCCCCCCCCCCCCCCCCCCCCCCCCCCCCCCCCCCCCCCCCCCCCCCCCCCCCCCCTCCCCCCCCCCCCCCCCCCCCCCCCCCCCCCCCCCCCCCCCCCCCCCCCCCCCCCCCCCCCCCCCTCCCCCCCCCCCCCCCCTCCCCCCCCCCCCCCCCCCCCCCCCCCCCCCCCCCCCCCCCCCCCCCCCCCCCCCCCCCCCCCCCCCCCCCCCCCCCCCCCCCCCCCCTCCCCCCCCCCCCCCCCCCCCCCCCCCCCCCCCCCCCCCCCCCCCCCTCCCCCCCCCCCCCCCCCCCCCTCCCCCCCCCCCCCCCCCCCCCCCCCCCCCCCCCCCCCCCCCCCCCCCCCCCCCCCCCCCCCCCCCCCCCCCCCCCCCCCCCCCCCCCCCCCCCCCCCCCCCCCCCCCCCCCCCCCCCCCCCCCCCCCCCCCCCCCCCCCCCCCCCCCCCCCCCCCCCCCCCCCCCCCCCCCCCCCCCCCCCTCCCCCCCCCCCCCCCCCCCCCCCCCCCCCCCCCCCCCCCCCCCCCTCCCCCCCCCCCCCCCCCCCCCCCCCCCCCCCCCCCCCCCCCCCCCCCCCCCCCCCCCCCCCCCCCCCCCCCCCCCCCCCCCCCCCCCCCCCCCCCCCCCCCCTCCCCCCCCCCCCCCCCCCCCCCCCCCCCCCCCCCCCCCCCCCCCCCCCCCCCCCCCCCCCCCCCCCCCCCCCCCCCCCCCCCCCCCCCCCTCCCCCCCCCCCCCCCCCCCCCCCCCCCCCCCCCCCCCCCCCCCCCCCCCCCCCCCCCCCCCCCCCCCCCCCCCCCCCCCCCCCCCCCCCCCCCCCCCCCCCCCCCCCCCCCCCCCCCCCCCCCCCCCCCCCCCCCCCCCCCTCCCCCCCCCCCCCCCCCCCCCCCCCCCCCCCCCCCCCCCCCCCCCCCCCCCCCCCCTCCCCCCCCCCCCCCCCCCCCCCCCCCCCCCCCCCCCTCCCCCCCCCCCCCCCCCCCCCCCCCCCCCCCCCCCCCCCCCCCCCCCCCCCCCCCCCCCCCCCCCCCCCCCCCCCCCCCCCCCCCCCCCCCCCCCCCCCCCCCCCCCCCCCCCCCCCCCCCCCCCCCCCCCCTCCCCCCCCCCCCCCCCCCCCCCCCCCCCCCCCCCCCCCCCCCCCCCCCCCCCCCCCCCCCCCCCCCCCCCCCCCCCCCCCCCCCCCCCCCCCCCCCCCCCCCCCCCCCCCCCCCCCCCCCCCCCCCCCCCCCCCCCCCCCCCCCCCCCCCCCCCCCCCCCTCCCCCCCCCCCCCCCCCCCTCCCTCCCCCCCCCCCCCCCCCCCCCCCCCCCCCCCCCCCCCCCCCCCCCCCCCCCCCCCCCCCCCCCCCCCCCCCCCCCCCCCCCCCCCCCCCCCCCCCCCCCCCCCCCCCCCCCCCCCCCCCCCCCCCCCCCCCCCCCCCCCCCCCCCCCCCCCCCCCCCCCCCCCCCCCCCCTCCCCCCCCCCCCCCCCCCCCCCCCCCCCCCCCCCCCCCCCCCCCCCCCCCCCCCCCCCTCCCCCCCCCCCCCCCCCCCCCCCCCCCCCCCCCCCCCCCCCCCCCCCCCCCCCCCCCCCCCCCCCCCCTCCCCCCCCCCCCCCCCCCCCCCCCCCCCCCCCCCCCCCCCCCCCCCCCCCCCCCCCCCCCCCCCCCCCCCCCCCCCCCCCCCCCCCCCCCCCCCCCCCCCCCCCCCCCCCCCCCCCCCCCCCCCCCCCCCCCCCCCCCCCCCCCCCCCCTCCCCCCCCCCCCCCCCCCCCCCCCCCCCCCCCCCCCCCCCCCCCCCCCCCCCCCCCCCTCCCCCCCCCCCCCCCCCCCCCCCCCCCCCCCCCCCCCCCCCCCCCCCCCCCCCCCCCCCCCCCCCCCCCCCCCCCCCCCCCCCCCCCCCCCCCCCCCCCCCCCCCCCCCCCCCCCCCCCCCCTCCCCCCCCCCCCCCCCCCCCCCCCCCCCCCCCCCCCCCCCCCCCCCCCCCCCCCCCCCCCCCCCCCCCCCCCCCCCCCCCCCTCCCCCCCCCCCCCCCCCCCCCCCCCCCCCCCCCCCCCCCCCCCCCCCCCCCCCCCCCCCCCCCCCCCCCCCCCCCCCCCCCTCCCCCCCCCCCCCCCCCCCCCCCCCCCCCCCCCCCCCCCCCCCCCCCCCTCCCCCCCCCCCCCCCCCCCCCCCCTCCCCCCCCCCCCCCCCCCCCCCCCCCCCCCCCCCCCCCCCCCCCCCCCCCCCCCTCCCCCCCCCCCCCCCCCCCCCCCCCCCCCCCCCCCCCCCCCCCCCCCCCCCCCCCCCCCCCCCCCCCCCCCCCCCCCCCCCCCCCCCCCCCCCCCCCCCCCCCCCCCCCCCCCCCCCTCCCCCCCCCCCCCCCCCCCCCCCCCCCCCCCCCCCCCCCCCCCCCCCCCCCCCCCCCCCCCCCCCCCCCCCCCCCCCCCCCCCCCCCCCCCCCCCCCCCCCCCCCCCCCCCCCCCCCCCCCCCCCCCCCCCCCCCCCCCCCCCTCCCCCCCCCCCCCCCCCCCCTCCCCCCCCCCCCCCCCCCCCCCCCCCCCCCCCCCCCCCCCCCCCCTCCCCCCCCCCCCCCCCCCCCCCCCCCCCCCCCCCCCCCCCCCCCCCCCCCCCCCCCCCCCCCCCCCCCCCCCCCCCCCCCCCCCCCCCCCCCCCCCCCCCCCCCCCCCCCCCCCCCCCCCCCCCCCCCCCCCCCCCCCCCCCCCCCCCCCCCCCCCCCCCCCCCCCCCCCCCCCCCCCCCCCCCCCCCCCCCCCCCCCCCCCCCCCCCCCCCCCCCCCCCCCCCCCCCCCCCCCCCCCCCCCCCCCCCCCCCCTCCCCCCCCCCCCCCCCCCCCCCCCCCCCCCCCCCCCCCCCCCCCCCCCCCCCCCCCCCCCCCCCCCCCCCCCCCCCCCCCCCCCCCCCCCCCCCCCCCCCCCCCCCCCCCCCCCCTCCCCCCCCCCCCCCCCCCCCCCCCCCCCCCCCCCCCCCCCCCCCCCCCCCCCCCCCCCCCCCCCCCCCCCCCCCCCCCCCCCCCCCCCCCCCCCCCCCCCCCCCCCCCCCCCCCCCCCCCCCCCCCCCCCCCCCCCCCCCCCCCCCCCCCCCCCCCCCCCCCCCCCCCCCCCCCCCCCCCCCCCCCCCCCCCCCCCCCCCCCCCCCCCCCCCCCCCCCCCCCCCCCCTCCCCCCCCCCCCCCCCCCCCCCCCCCCCCCCCCCCCCCCCCCCCCCCCCCCCCCCCCCCCCCCCCCCCCCCCCCCCCCCCCCCCCCCCCCCCCCCCCCCCCCCCCCCCCCCCCCCCCCCCCCCCCCCTCCCCCCCCCCCCCCCCCCCCCCCCCCCCCCCCCCCCCCCCCCCCCCCCCCCCCCCCCCCCCCCCCCCCCCCCCCCCCCCTCCCCCCCCCCCCTCCCCCCCCCCCCCCCCCCCCCCCCCCCCCCCCCCCCCCCCCCCCCCCCCCCCCCCCCCCCCCCCCCCCCCCCCCCCCCCCCCCCCTCCCCCCCCCCCCCCCCCCCCCCCCCCCCCCCCCCCCCCCCCCCCCCCCCCCCCCCCCCCCCCCCCCCCCCCCCCCCCCCCCCCCCCCCCCCCCCCCCCCCCCCCCCCCCCCCCCCCCCCCCCCCCCCCCCCCCCCCCCCCCCTCCCCCCCCCCCCCCCCCCCCCCCCCCCCCCCCCCCCCCCCCCCCCCCCCCCCCCCCCCCCCCCCCCCCCCCCCCCCCCCCCCCCCCCCCCCCCCCCCCCCCCCCCCCCCCCCCCCCCCCCCCCCCCCCCCCCCCCCCCCCCCCCCCCCCCCTCCCCCCCCCCCCCCCCCCCCCCCCCCCCCCCCCCCCCCCCCCCCTCCCCCCCCCCCCCCCCCCCCCCCCCCTCCCCCCCCCCCCCCCCCCCCCCCCCCCCCCCCCCCCCCCCCCCCCCCCCCCCCCCCCCCCCCCCCCCCCCCCCCCTCCCCCCCCCCCCCCCCCCCCCCCCCCCCCCCCCCCCCCCCCCCCCCCCCCCCCTCCCCCCCCCCCCCCCCCCCCCCCCCCCCCCCCCCCCCCCCCCCCCCCCCCCCCCCCCCCCCCCCCCCCCCCCCCCCCCCCCCCCCCCCCCCCCCCCCCCCCCTCCCCCCCCCCCCCCCCCCCCCCCCCCCCCCCCCCCCCCCCCCCCCCCCCCCCCCCCCCCCCCCCCCCCCCCCCCCCCCCCCCCCTCCCCCCCCCCCCCCCCCCCCCCCCCCCCCCCCCCCCCCCCCCCCCCCCCCCCCCCCCCCCCCCCCCCCCCCCCCCCCCCCCCCCCCCCCCCCCCCCCCCCCCCCCCCCCCCCCCCCCCCCCCCCCCCCCCCCCCCCCCCCCCCCCCCCCCCCCCCCCTCCCCCCCCCCCCCCCCCCCCCCCCCCCCCCCCCCCCCCCCCCCCCCCCCCCCCCCCCCCCCCCCCCCCCCCCCCCCCCCCCCCCCCCCCCCCCCCCCCCCCCCCCCCCCCCCCCCCCCCCCTCCCCCCCCCCCCCCCCCCCCCCCCCCCCCCCCCCCCCCCCCCCCCCCCCCCCCCCCCCCCCCCCCCCCCCCCCCCCCCCCCCCCCCCCCCCCCCCCCCCCTCCCCCCCCCCCCCCCCCCCCCCCCCCCCCCCCCCCCCCCCCCCCCCCCCCCCCCCCCCCCCCCCCCCCCCCCCCCCCCCCCCCCCCCCCCCCCCCCCCCCCCCCCCCCCCCCCCCCCCCCCCCCCCCCCCCCCCCCCCCCCCCCCCCCCCCCCCCCCCCCCCCCCCCCCCCCCCCCCCCCCCCCCCCCCCCCCCCCCCCCCCCCCCCCCCCCCCCCCCCCCCCCCCCCCCCCCCCCCCCCCCCCCCCCCCCCCCCCCCCCCCCCCCCCCCCCCCCCCCTCCCCCCCCCCCCCCCCCCCCCCCCCCCCCCCCCCCCCCCCCCCCCCCCCCCCCCCCCCCCCCCCCCCCCCCCCCCCCCCCCCCCCCCCCCCCCCCCCCCCCCCCCCCCCCCCCCCCCCCCCCCCTCCCCCCCCCCCCCCCCCCCCCCCCCCCCTCCCCCCCCCCCCCCCCCCCCCCCCCCCCCCCCCCCCCCCCCCCCCCCCCCCCCCCCCCCCCCCCCCCCCCCCCCCCCCCCCCCCCCCCCCCCCCCCCCCCTCCCCCCCCCCCCCCCCCCCCCCCCCCCCCCCCCCCCCCCCCCCCCCCCCCCCCCCCCCCCCCCCCCCCCCCCCCCCCCCCCCCCCCCCCCCCCCCCCTCCCCCCCCCCCCCCCCCCCCCCCCCCCCCCCCCCCCCCCCCCCCCCCCCCCCCCCCCCCCCCCCCCCCCCCCCCCCCCCCCCCCCCCCCCCCCCCCCCCCCCCCCCCCCCCCCCCCCCCCCCCCCCCCCCCCCCCCCCCCCCCCCCCCCCCCCCCCCCCCCCCCCCCCCCCCCCCCCCCCCCCCCCCCCTCCCCCCCCCCCCCCCCCCCCCCCCCCCCCCCCCCCCCCCCCCCCCCCCCCCCCCCCCCCCCCCCCCCCCCCCCCCCCCCCCCCCCCCCCCCCCCCCTCCCCCCCCCCCCCCCCCCTCCCCCCCCCCCCCCCCCCCCCCCCCCCCCCCCCCCCCCCCCCCCCCCCCCCCCCCTCCCCCCCCCCCCCCCCCCCCCCCCCCCCCCCCCCTCCCCCCCCCCCCCCCCCCCCCCTCCCCCCCCCCCCCCCCCTCCCCCCCCCCCCCCCCCCCCCCCCCCCCCCCCCCCCCCCCCCCCCCCCCCCCCCCCCCCCCCCCCCCCCCCCCCCCCCCCCCCCCCCCCCCCCCCCCCCCCCCCCCCCCCCCCCCCCCCCCCCTCCCCCCCCCCCCCCCCCCCCTCCCCCCCCCCCCCCCCCCCCCCCCCCCCCCCCCCCCCCCCCCCCCCCCCCCCCCCCCCCCCCCCCCCCCCCCCCCCCCCCCCCCCCCCCCCCCCCCCTCCCCCCCCCCCCCCCCCCCCCCCCCCCCCCCCCCCCCCCCCCCCCCCCCCCCCCCCCCCCCCCCCCCCCCCCCCCCCCCCCCCCCCCCCCCCCCCCCCCCCCCCCCCCCCCTCCCCCCCCCCCCCCCCCCCCCCCCCCCCCCCCCCCCCCCCCCCCCCCCCCCCCCCCCCCCCCCCCCCCCCCCCCCCCCCCCCCCCCCCCCCCCTCCCCCCCCCCCCCCCCCCCCCCCCCCCCCCCCCCCCCCCCCCCCCCCCCCCCCCCCCCCCCCCCCCCCCCCCCCCCCCCCCCCCCCCCCCCCCCCCCCCCCCCCCCCCCCCCCCTCCCCCCCCCCCCCCCCCCCCCCCCCCCCCCCCCCCCCCCCTCCCCCCCCCCCCCCCCCCCCCCCCCCCCCCCCCCCCCCCCCCCCCCCCCCCCCCCCCCCCCCCCCCCCCCCCCCCCCCCCCCCCCCCCCCCCCCCCTCCCCCCCCCCCCCCCCCCCCCCCCCCCCCCCCCCCCCCCCCCCCCCCCCTCCCCCCCCCCCCCCCCCCCCCCCCCCCCCCCCCCCCCCCCCCCCCCCCCCCCCCCCCCCCCTCCCCCCCCCCCCCCCCCCCCCCCCCCCCCCCCCCCCCCCCCCCCCCCCCCCCCCCCCCCCCCCCCCCCCCCCCCCCCCCCCCCCCCCCCCCCCCCCCCCCCCCCCCCCCCCCCCCCCCCCCCCCCCCCCCCCCCCCCCCCCCCCCCCCCCCCCCCCTCCCCCCCCCCCCCCCCCCCCCCCCCCCCCCCCCCCCCCCCCCCCCCCCCCCCCCCCCCCCCCTCCCCCCCCCCCCCCCCCCCCCCCCCCCCCCCCCCCCCCCCCCCCCCCCCCCCCCCCCCCCTCCCCCCCCCCCCCCCCCCCCCCCCCCCCCCCCCCCCCCCCCCCCCCCCCCCCCCCCCCCCCCCCCCCCCCCCCCCCCCCCCCCCCCCCCCCCCCCCCCCCCCCCCCCCCCCCCCCCCCCCCCCCCCCCCCCCCCCCCCCCCCCCCCCCCCCCCCCCCCCCCCCCCCCCCCCCCCCCCCCCCCCCCCCCCCCCCCCCCCCCCCCCCCCCCCCCCCCCCCCCCCCCCCCCCCCCCCCCCCCCCCCCCCCCCCCCCCCCCCCCCCCCCCCCCCCCCCCCCCCCCCCCCCCCCCCCCCCCCCCCCCCCCCCCCCCCCCTCCCCCCTCCCCCCCCCCCCCCCCCCCCCCCCCCCCCCCCCCCCCCCCCCCCCCTCCCCCCCCCCCCCCCCCCCCCCCCCCCCCCCCCCCCCCCCCCCCCCCCCCCCCCCCCCCCCCCCCCCCCCCCCCCCCCCCCCCCCCCCCCTCCCCCCCCCCCCCCCCCCCCCCCCCCCCCCCCCCCCCCCCCCCCCCCCCCCCCCCCCCCCCCCCCCCCCCCCCCCCCCCCCCCCCCCCCCCCCCCCCCCCCCCCCCCCCCCCCCCCCCCCCCCCCCCCCCCCCCCCCCCCCCCCCCCCCCCCCCCCCCCCCCTCCCCCCCCCCCCCCCCCCCCCCCCCCCCCCCCCCCCCCCCCCCCCCCCCCCCCCCCCCCCCCCCCCCCCCCCCCCCCCCCCCCCCCCCTCCCCCCCCCTCCCCCCCCCCCCCCCCCCCCCCCCCCCCCCCCCCCCCCCCCCCCCCCCCCCCCCCCCCCCCCCCCCCCCCCCCCCCCCCCCCCCCCCCCCCCCCCCCCCCCCCCCCCCCCCCCCCCCCCCCCCCCCCCCCCCCCCCCCCCCCCCCCCCCCCCCCCCCCCCCCCCCCCCCCCCCCCCCCCCCCCCCCCCCCCCCCCCCCCCCCCCCCCCCCCCCCCCCCCCCCCCCCCCCCCCCCCCCCCCCCCCCCCCCCCCCCCCCCCCCCCCCCCCCCCCCCCCCCCCCCCCCCCCCCCCCCCCCCCCCCCTCCCCCCCCCCCCCCCCCCCCCCCCCCCCCCCCCCCCCCCCCCCCCCCCCCCCCCCCCCCCCCCCCCCCCCCCCCCCCCCCCCCCCCCCCCTCCCCCCCCCCCCCCCCCCCCCCCCCCCCCCCCCCCCCCCCCCCCCCCCCCCCCCCTCCCCCCCCCCCCCCCCCCCCCCCCCCCCCCCCCCCCCCCCCCCCCCCCCCCCCCCCCCCCCCCCCCCCCCCCCCCCCCCCCCCCCCCCCCCCCCCCCCCCCCCCCCCCCCCCCCCCCCCCCCCCCCCCCCCCCCCCCCCCCCCCCCCCCCCCCCCCCCCCCCCCCCCCCCCCCCCCCCCCCCCCCCCCCCCCCCCCCCCCCCCCCCCCCCCCCCCCCCCCCCCCCCCCCCCCCCCCCCCCCCCCCCCCCCCCCCCCCCCCCCCCCCCCCCCCCCCCCCCCCCCCCCCCCCCCCCCCCCCCCCCCCCCCCCCCCCCCCCCCCCCCCCCCCCCCCCCCTCCCCCCCCCCCCCCCCCCCCCCCCCCCCCCCCCCCCCCCCCCCCCCCCCCCCCCCCCCCCCCCCCCCCCCCCCCCCCCCCCCCCCCCCCCCCCCCCCCCCCCCCCCCCCCCCCCCCCCCCCTCCCCCCCCCCCCCCCCCCCCCCCCCCCCCCCCCCCCCCCCCCCCCCCCCCCCCCCCCCCCCCCCCCCCCCCCCCCCCCCCCCCCCCCCCCCCCCCCCCCCCCCCCCCCCCCCCCCCCCCCCCCCCCCCCCCCCCCCCCCCCCCCCCCCCCCCCCCCCCCCCCCCCCCCCCCCCTCCCCCCCCCCCCCCCCCCCCCCCCCCCCCCCCCCCCCCCCTCCCCCCCCCCCCCCCCCCCCCCCCCCCCCCCCCCCCCCCCCCCCCCCCCCCCCCCCCCCCCCCCCCCCCCCCCCCCCCCCCCCCCCCCCCCCCCCCCTCCCCCCCCCCCCCCCCCCCCCCCCCCCCCCCCCCCCCCCCCCCCCCCCCCCCCCCCCCCCCCCCCCCCCCCCCCCCCCTCCCCCCCCCCCCCCCCCCCCCCCCCTCCCCCCCCCCCCCCCCCCCCCCCCCCCCCCCCCCCCCCCCCCCCCCCCCCCCCCCCCCCCCCCCCCTCCCCCCCCCCCCCCCCCCCCCCCCCCCCCCCCCCCCCCCCCCCCCCCCCCCCCCCCCCCCCCCCCCCCCCCCCCCCCCCCCCCCCCCCCCCCCCCCCCCCCCCCCCCCCCCCCCCCCCCCCCTCCCCCCCCCCCCCCCCCCCCCCCCCCCCCCCTCCCCCCCCCCCCCCCCCCCCCCCCCCCCCCCCCCCCCCCCCCTCCCCCCCCCCCCCCCCCCCCCCCCCCCCCCCCCCCCCCCCCCCCCCCCCCCCCCCCCCCCCCCCCCCCCCCCCCCCCCCCCCCCCCCCCCCCCCCCCCCCCCCCCCCCCCCCCCCCCCCTCCCCCCCCCCCCCCCCCCCCCCCCCCCCTCCCCCCCCCCCCCCCCCCCCCCCCCCCCCCCCCCCCCCCCCCCCCCCCCCCCCCCCCCCCCCCCCCCCCCCCCCCCCCCCCCCCCCCCCCCCCCCCCCCCCCCCCCCCCCCCCCCCCCCCCCCCCCCCCCCCCCCCCCCCCCCCCCCCCCCCCCCCCCCCCCCCCCCCCCCCCCCCCCCCCCCCCCCCCCCTCCCCCCCCCCCCCCCCCCCCCCCCCCCCCCCCCCCCCCCCCCCCCCCCCCCCCCCCCCCCCCCCCCCCCCCCCCCCCCCCCCCCCCTCCCCCCCCCCCCCCCCCCCCCCCCCCCCCCCCCCCCCCCCCCCCCCCCCCCCCCCCCCCCCCCCCCCCCCCCCCCCCCCCCCCCCCCCCCCCCCCCCCCCCCCCCCCCCCCCCCCCCCCCCCCCCCCCCTCCCCCCCCCCCCCCCCCCCCCCCCCCCCCCCCCCCCCCCCCCCCCCCCCCCCCCCCCCCCCCCCCCCCCCCCCCCCCCCCCCCCCCCCCCCCCCCCCCCCCCCCCCCCCCCCCCCCCCCCCCCCCCCCCCCCCTCCCCCCCCCCCCCCCCCCCCCCCCCCCCCCCCCCCCCCCCCCCCTCCCCCCCCCCCCCCCCCCTCCCCCCCCCCCCCCCCCCCCCCCCCCCCCCCCCCCCCCCCCCCCCCCCCCCCCCCCCCCCCCCCCCCCCCCCCCCCCCCCCCCCCCCCCCCCCCCCCCCCCCCCCCCCCCCCCCCCCCCCCCCCCCCCCCCCCCCCCCCCCCCCCCCCCCCCCCCCCCCCCCCCCCCCCCCCCCCCCTCCCCCCCCCCCCCCCCCCCCCCCCCCCCCCCCCCCCCCCCCCCCCCCCCCCCCCCCCCCCCCCCCCCCCCCCCCCCCCCCCCCCCCCCCCCCCCCCCCCCCCCCCCCCCCCCCCCCCCCCCCCCCCCCCCCCCCCCCCCCCCCCCCCCCCCCCCTCCCCCCCCCCCCCCCCCCCCCCCCCCCCCCCCCCCCCCCCCCCCCCCCCCCCCCCCTCCCCCCCCCCCCCCCCCCCCCCCCCCCCCCCCCCCCCCCCCCCCCCCCCCCCCCCCCCCCCCCCCCCCCCCCCCCCCCCCCCCCCCCCCCCCCCCCCCCCCCCCCCCCCCCCCCCCCCCCCCCCCCCCCCCCCCCCCCCCCCCCCCCCCCCCCCCCCCCCCCCCTCCCCCCCCCCCCCCCCCCCCCCCCCCCCCCCCCCCCCCCCCCCCCCCCCCCCCCCCCCCCCCCTCCCCCCCCCCCCCCCCCCCCCCCCCCCCCCCCCCCCCCCCCCCCCCCCCCCCCCCCCCCCCCCCCCCCCCCCCCCCCCCCCTCCCCCCCCCCCCCCCCCCCCCCCCCCCCCCCCCCCCCCCCCCCCCCCCCCCCCCCCCCCCCCCCCCCCCCCCCCCCCCCCCCCCCCCCCCCCCCCCCCCCCCCCCCCCCCCCCCCCCCCCCCCCCCCCCCCCCCCCCCCCTCCCCCCCCCCCCCCCCCCCCCCCCCCCCCCCCCCCCCCCCCCCCCCCCCCCCCCCCCCCCCCCCCCCCCCCCCCCCCCCCCCCCCCCCCCCCCCCCCCCCCCCCCCCCCCCCCCCCCCCCCCCCCCCCCCCCCCCCCCCCCCCCCCCCCCCCCCCCCCCCCCCCCCCCCCCCCCCCCCCCCCCCCCCCCCCCCCCTCCCCCCCCCCCCCCCCCCCCCCCCCCCCCCCCCCCCCCCCCCCCCCCCCCCCCCCCCCCCCCCCCCCCCCCCCCCCCCCCCCCCCCCCCCCCCCCCCCCCCCCCCCCCCCCCCCCCCCCCCCCCCCCCCCCCCCCCCCCCCCCCCCCCCCCCCCCCCCCCCCCCCCCCCCCCCCCCCCCCCCCCCCCCCCCCCCCCCCCCCCCCCCCCCCCCCCCCCCCCCCCCCCCCCCCCCCCCCCCCCCCCCCCCCCCCCCCCCCCCCCCCCCCCCCCCCCCCCCCCCCCCCCCCCCCCCCCCCCCCCCCCCCCCCCCCCCCCCCCCCCCCCCCCCCCCCCCCCCCCCCCCCCCCCCTCCCCCCCCCCCCCCCCCCCCCCCCCCCCCCCCCCCCCCCCCCCCCCCCCCCCCCCCCCCCCCCCCCCCCCCCCCCCCCCCCCCCCCCCCCTCCCCCCCCCCCCCCCCCCCCCCCCCCCCCCCCCCCCCCCCCCCCCCCCCCCCCCCCCCCCCCCCCCCCCCCCCCCCCCCCCCCCCCCCCCCCCCCCCCCCCCCCCCCCCCCCCCCCCCCCCCCCCCCCCCCCCCCCCCCCCCCCCCCCCCCCCCCCCCCCCCCCCCCCCCCCCCCCCCCCCCCCCCCCCCCCCCCCCCCCCCCCCCCCTCCCCCCCCCCCCCCCCCCCCCCCCCCCCCCCCCCCCCCCCCCCCCCCCCCCCCCCCCCCCCCCCCCCCCTCCCCCCCCCCCCCCCCCCCCCCCCCCCCCCCCCCCCCCCCCCCCCCCCCCCCCCCCCCCCCCCCCCCCCCCCCCCCCCCCCCCCCCCCCCCCCCCCCCCCCCCCCCCCCCCCCCCCCCCCCCCCCCCCCCCCCCCCCCCCCCCCCCCCCCCCCCCCCCCCCCCCCCCCCCCCCCCCCCCCCCCCCCCCCCCCCCCCCCCCCCCCCCCCCCCCCCCCCCCCCCCCCCCCCCCCCCCCCCCCCCCCCCCCCCCCCCCCCCCCCTCCCCCCCCCCCCCCCCCCCCCCCCCCCCTCCCCCCCCCCCCCCCCCCCCCCCCCCCCCCCCCCCCCCCCCCCCCCCCCCCCCCCCCCCCCCCCCCCCCCCCCCCCCCCCCCCCCCCCCCCCCCCCCCTCCCCCCCCCCCCCCCCCTCCCCCCCCCCCCCCCCCCCCCCCCCCCCCCCCCCCCCCCCCCCCCCCCCCCCCCCCCCCCCCCCCCCCCCCCCCCCCCCCCCCCCCCCCCCCCCCCCCCCCCCCCCCCCCCCCCCCCCCTCCCCCCCCCCCCCCCCCCCCCCCCCCCCCCCCCCCCCCCCCCCCCCCCCCCCCCCCCCCCCCCCCCCCCCCCCCCCCCCCCCCCCCCCCCCCCCCCCCCCCCCCCCCCCCCCCCCCCCCCCCCCCCCCCCCCCCCCCCCCCCCCCCCCCCCCCCCCCCCCCCCCCCCCCCCCCCCCCCCCCCCCCCCCCCCCCCCCCCCCCCCCCCCCCCCCCCCCCCCCCCCCCCCCCCCCCCCCCCCCCCCCCCCCCCCCCCCCCCCCCCCCCCCCCCCCCCCCCCCCCCCCCCCCCCCCCCCCCCCCCCCCCCCCCCCCCCCCCCCCCCCCCCCCCCCCCCCCCCCCCCCCCCCCCCCCCCCCCCCCCCCCCCTCCCCCCCCCCCCCCCCCCCCCCCCCCCCCCCCCCCCCCCCCCCCCCCCCCTCCCCCCCCCCCCCCCCCCCCCCCCCCCCCCCCTCCCCCCCCCCCCCCCCCCCCCCCCCCCCCCCCCCCCCCCCCCCCCCCCCCCCCCCCCCCCCCCCCCCCCCCCCCCCCCCCCCCCCCCCCCCCCCCCCCCCCCCCCCCCCCCCCCCCCCCCCCCCCCCCCCCCCCTCCCCCCCCCCCCCCCCCCCCCCCCCCCCCCCCCCCCCCCCCCCCCCCCCCCCCCCCCCCCCCCCCCCCCCCCCCCCCCTCCCCCCCCCCCCCCCCCCCCCCCCCCCCCCCCCCCCCCCCCCCCCCCCCCCCCCCCCCCCCCCCCCCCCCCCCCCCCCCCCCCCCCCCCCCCCCCCCCCCCCCCCCCCCCCCCCCCCCCCCCCCCCCCCCCCCCCCCCCCCCCCCCCCCCCCCCCCCCCCCCCCCCCCCCCCCCCCCCCCCCCCCCCCCCCCCCCCCCCCCCCCCCCCCCCCCCCCCCCCCCCCCCCCCCCCCCCCCCCCCCCCCCCCCCCCCCCCCCCCCCCTCCCCCCCCCCCCCCCCCCCCCCCCTCCCCCCCCCCCCCCCCCCCCCCCCCCCCCCCCCCCCCCCCCCCCCCCCCCCCCCCCCCCCCCCCCCCCCCCCCCCCCCCCCCCCCCCTCCCCCCCCCCCCCCCCCCCCCCCCCCCCCCCCCCCCCCCCCCCCCCCCCCCCCCCCCCCCCCCCCCCCCCCCCCCCCCCCCCCCCCCCCCCCCCCCCCCCCCCCCCCCCCCCCCCCCCCCCCCCCCCCCCCCCCCCCCCCCCCCCCCCCCCCCCCCCCCCCCCCCCCCCCCCCCCCCCCCCTCCCCCCCCCCCCCCCCCCCCCCCCCCCCCCCCCCCCCCCCCCCCCCCCCCCCCCCCCCCCCCCCCCCCCCCCCCCCCCCCCCCCCCCCCCCCCCCCCCCCCCCCCCCCCCCCCCCCCCCCCCTCCCCCCCCCCCCCCCCTCCCCCCCCCCCCCCCCCCCCCCCCCCCCCCCCCCCCCCCCCCCCCCCCCCCCCCCCCCCCCCCCCCCCCCCCCCCCCCCCCCCCCCCCCCCCCCCCCCCCCCCCCCCCCCCCCCCTCCCCCCCCCCCCCCCCCCCCCCCCCCCCCCCCCCCCCCCCCCCCCCCCCCCCCCCCCCCCCCCCCCCCCCCCCCCCCCCCCCCCCCCCCCCCCCCCCCCCCCCCCCCCCCCCCCCCCCCCCCCCCCCCCCCCCCCCCCCCCCCCCCCCCCCCCCCCCCCCCCCCCCCCCCCCTCCCCCCCCCCCCCCCCCCCCCCCCCCCCCCCCCCCCCCCCCCCCCCCCCCCCCCCCCCCCCCCCCCCCCCCCCCCCCCCCCCCCCCCCCCCCCCCCCCCCCCCCCCCCCCCCCCCCCCCCCCCCCCCCCCCCCCCCCCCCCCCCCCCCCCCCCCCCCCCCCCCCCCCCCCCCCCCCCCCCCCCCCCCCCCCCCCCCCCCCCCCCCCCCCCTCCCCCCCCCCCCCCCCCCCCCCCCCCCCCCCCCCCTCCCCCCCCCCCCCCCCCCCCCCCCCCCCCCCTCCCCCCCCCCCCCCCCCCCCCCCCCCCCCCCCCCCCCCCCCCCCCCCCCCCCCCCCCCCCCCCCCCCCCCCCCCCCCCCCCCCCCCCCCCCCCCCCCCCCCCCCCCCCCCCCCCCCCCCCCCCCCCCCCCCCCCCCCCCCCCCCCCCCCCCCCCCCCCCCCCCCCCCCCCCCCCCCCCCCCCCCCCCCCCCCCCCCCCCCCCCTCCCCCCCCCCCCCCCCCCCTCCCCCCCCCCCCCCCCCCCCCCCCCCCCCCCCCCCCCCCCCCCCCCCCCCCCTCCCCCCCCCCCTCCCCCCCCCCCCCCCCCCCCCCCCCCCCCCCCCCCCCCCCCCCCCCCCCCCCCCCCCCCCCCCCCCCCCCCCCCCCCCCCCCCCCCCCCCCCCCCCCCCCCCCCCCCTCCCCCCCCCCCCCCCCCCCCCCCCCCCCCCCCCCCCCCCCCCCCCCTCCCCCCCCCCCCCCCCCCCCCCCCCCCCCCCCCCCCCCCCCCCCCCCCCCCCCCCCCCCCCCCCCCCCCCCCCCCCCCCCCCCCCCCCCCCCCCCCCCCCCCCCCCCCCCCCCCCCCCCCCCCCCCCCCCCCCCCCCCCCCCCCCCCCCCCCCCCCCCCCCCCCCCCCCCCCCCCCCCCCCCCCCCCCCCCCCCCCCCCCCCCCCCCCCCCCCCCCCCCCCCCCCCCCCCCCCCCCCCCCCCCCCCCCCCCCCCCCCCCCCCCCCCTCCCCCCCCCCCCCCCCCCCCCCCCCCCCCCCCCCCCCCCCCCCCCCCCCCCCCCCCCCCCCCCCCCCCCCCCCCCCCCCCCCCCCCCCCCCCCCCCCCCCCCCCCCCCCCCCCCCCCCCCCCCCCCCCCCCCCCCCCCCCCCCCCCCCCCCCCCCCCCCCCCCCCCCCCCCCCCCCCCCCCCCCCCCCCCCCCCCCCCCCCCCCCCCCCCCCCCCCCCCCCCCCCCCCCCCCCCCCCCCCCCCCCCCCCCCCCCCCCCCCCCCCCCCCCCCCCCCCCCCCCCCCCCCCCCCCCCCCCCCTCCCCCCCCCCCCCCCCCCCCCCCCCCCCCCCCCCCCCCCCCCCCCCCCCCCCCCCCCCCCCCCCCCCCCCCCCCCCCCCCCCCCCCCCCCCCCCCCCCCCCCCCCCCCCCCCCCCCCCCCCCCCCCCCCCCCCCCCCCCCCCCCCCCCCCCCCCCCCCCCCCCCCCCCCCCCCCCCCCCCCCCCCCCCCCCCCCCCCCCCCCCCCCCCCCCCCCCCCCCCCCCCCCCCCCCCCCCCCCCCCCCCCCCCCCCCCCCCCCCCCCCCCCCCCCCCCCCCCCCCCCCCCCCCCCCCCCCCCCCCCCCCCCCCCCCCCCCCCCCCCCCCCCCCCCCCCCCCCCCCCCCCCCCCCCCCCCCCCCCCCCCCCCCCCCCCCCCCCCCCCCCCCCCCCCCCCCCCCCCCCCCCCCCCCCCCCCCCCCCCCCCCCCCCCCCCCCCCCCCCCCCCCCCCCCCCCCCCCCCCCCCCCCCCCCCCCCCCCCCCCCCCCCCCCCCCCCCCCCCCCCCCCCCCCCCCCCCCCCCCCCCCCCCCCCCCCCCCCCCCCCCCCCCCCCCCCCCCCCCCCCCCCCCCCCCCCCCCCCCCCCCCCCCCCCCCCCCCCCCCCCCCCCCCCCCCCCCCCCCCCCCCCCCCCCCCCCCCCCCCCCCCCCCCCCCCCCCCCCCCCCCCCCCCCCCCCCCCCCCCCCCCCCCCCCCCCCCCCCCCCCCCCCCCCCCCCCCCCCCCCCCCCCCCCCCCCCCCCCCCCCCCCCCCCCCCCCCCCCCCCCCCCCCCCCCCCCCCCCCCCCCCCCCCCCCCCCCCCCCCCCCTCCCCCCCCCCCCCCCCCCCCCCCCCCCCCCCCCCCCCCCCCCCCCCCCCCCCCCCCCCCCCCCCCCCCCCCCCCCCCCCCCCCCCCCCCCCCCCCCCCCCCCCCCCCCCCCCCCCCCCCCCCCCCCCCCCCCCCCCCCCCCCCCCCCCCCCCCCCCCCCCCCCCCCCCCCCCCCCCCCCCCCCCCCCCCCCCCCCCCCCCCCCCCCCCCCCCCCTCCCCCCCCCCCCCCCCCCCCCCCCCCCCCCCCCCCCCCCCCCCCCCCCCCCCCCCCCCCCCCCCCCCCCCCCCCCCCCCCCCCCCCCCCCCCCCCCCCCCCCCCCCCCCCCCCCCCCCCCCCCCCCCCCCCCCCCCCCCCCCCCCCCCCCCCCCCCCCCCCCCCCCCCCCCCCCCCCCCCCCCCCCCCCCCCCCCCCCCCCCCCCCCCCCCCCCCCCCCCCCCCCCCCCCCCCCCCCCCCCCCCCCCCCCCCCCCCCCCCCCCCCCCCCCCCCCCCCCCCCCCCCCCCCCCCCCCCCCCTCCCCCCCCCCCCCCCCCCCCCCCCCCCCCCCCCCCCCCCCCCCCCCCCCCCCCCCCCCCCCCCCCCCCCCCCCCCCCCCCCCCCCCCCCCCCCCCCCCCCCCCCCCCCCCCCCCCCCCCCCCCCCCCCCCCCCCCCCCCCCCCCCCCCCCTCCCCCCCCCCCCCCCCCCCCCCCCCCCCCCCCCCCCCCCCCCCCCCCCCCCCCCCCCCCCCCCCCCCCCCCCCCCCCCCCCCCCCCCCCCCCCCCCCCCCCCCCCCCCCCCCCCCCCCCCCCCCCCCCCCCCCCCCCCCCCCCCCCCCCCCCCCCCCCCCCCCCCCCCCCCCCCCCCCCCCCCCCCCCCCCCCCCCCCCCCCCCCCCCCCCCCCCCCCCCCCCCCCCCCCCCCCCCCCCCCCCCCCCCCCCCCCCCCCCCCCCCCCCCCCCCCCCCCCCCCCCCCCCCCCCCCCCCCCCCCCCCCCCCCCCCCCCCCCCCCCCCCCCCCCCCCCCCCCCCCCCCCCCCCCCCCCCCCCCCCCCCCCCCCCCCCCCCCCCCCCCCCCCCCCCCCCCCCCCCCCCCCCCCCCCCCCCCCCCCCCCCCCCCCCCCCCCCCCCCCCCCCCCCCCCCCCCCCCCCCCCCCCCCCCCCCCCCCCCCCCCCCCCCCCCCCCCCCCCCCCCCCCCCCCCCCCCCCCCCCCCCCCCCCCCCCCCCCCCCCCCCCCCCCCCCCTCCCCCCCCCCCCCCCCCCCCCCCCCCCCCCCCCCCCCCCCCCCCCCCCCCCCCCCCCCCCCCCCCCCCCCCCCCCCCCCCCCCCCCCCCCCCCCCCCCCCCCCCCCCCCCCCCCCCCCCCCCCCCCCCCCCCCCCCCCCCCCCCCCCCCCCCCCCCCCCCCCCCCCCCCCCCCCCCCCCCCCCCCCCCCCCCCCCCCCCCCCCCCCCCCCCCCCCCCCCCCCCCCCCCCCCCCCCCCCCCCCCCCCCCCCCCCCCCCCCCCCCCCCCCCCCCCCCCCCCCCCCCCCCCCCCCCCCCCCCCCCCCCCCCCCCCCCCCCCCCCCCCCCCCCCCCCCCCCCCCCCCCCCCCCCCCCCCCCCCCCCCCCCCCCCCCCCCCCCCCCCCCCCCCCCCCCCCCCCCCCCCCCCCCCCCCCCCCCCCCCCCCCCCCCCCCCCCCCCCCCCCCCCCCCCCCCCCCCCCCCCCCCCCCCCCCCCCCCCCCCCCCCCCCCCCCCCCCCCCCCCCCCCCCCCCCCCCTCCCCCCCCCCCCCCCCCCCCCCCCCCCCCCCCCCCCCCCCCCCCCCCCCCCCCCCCCCCCCCCCCCCCCCCCCCCCCCCCCCCCCCCCCCCCCCCCCCCCCCCCCCCCCCCCCCCCCCCCCCCCCCCCCCCCCCCCCCCCCCCCCCCCCCCCCCCCCCCCCCCCCCCCCCCCCCCCCCCCCCCCCCCCCCCCCCCCCCCCCCCCCCCCCCCCCCCCCCCCCCCCCCCCCCCCCCCCCCCCCCCCCCCCCCCCCCCCCCCCCCCCCCCCCCCCCCCCCCCCCCCCCCCCCCCCCCCCCCCCCCCCCCCCCCCCCCCCCCCCCCCCCCCCCCCCCCCCCCCCTCCCCCCCCCCCCCCCCCCCCCCCCCCCCCCCCCCCCCCCCCCCCCCCCCCCCCCCCCCCCCCCCCCCCCCCCCCCCCCCCCCCCCCCCCCCCCCCCCCCCCCCCCCCCCCCCCCCCCCCCCCCCCTCCCCCCCCCCCCCCCCCCCCCCCCCCCCCCCCCCCCCCCCCCCCCCCCCCCCCCCCCCCCCCCCCCCCCCCCCCCCCCCCCCCCCCCCCCCCCCCCCCCCCCCCCCCCCCCCCCCCCCCCCCCCCCCCCCCCCCCCCCTCCCCCCCCCCCCCCCCCCCCCCCCCCCCCCCCCCCCCCCCCCCCCCCCCCCCCCCCCCCCCCCCCCCCCCCCCCCCCCCCCCCCCCCCCCCCCCCCCCCCCCCCCCCCCCCCCCCCCCCCCCCCCCCCCCCCCCCCCCCCCCCCCCCCCCCCCCCCCCCCCCCCCCCCCCCCCCCCCCCCCCCCCCCCCCCCCCCCCCCCCCCCCCCCCCCCCCCCCCCCCCCCCCCCCCCCCCCCCCCCCCCCCCCCCCCCCCCCCCCCCCCCCCCCCCCCCCCCCCCCCCCCCCCCCCCCCCCCCCCCCCCCCCCCCCCCCCCCCCCCCCCCCCCCCCCCCCCCCCCCCCCCCCCCCCCCCCCCCCCCCCCCCCCCCCCCCCCCCCCCCCCCCCCCCCCCCCCCCCCCCCCCCCCCCCCCCCCCCCCCCCCCCCCCCCCCCCCCCCCCCCCCCCCCCCCCCCCCCCCCCCCCCCCCCCCCCCCCCCCCCCCCCCTCCCCCCCCCCCCCCCCCCCCCCCCCCCCCCCCCCCCCCCCCCCCCCCCCCCCCCCCCCCCCCCCCCCCCCCCCCCCCCCCCCCCCCCCCCCCCCCCCCCCCCCCCCCCCCCCCCCCCCCCCCCCCCCCCCCCCCCCCCCCCCCCCTCCCCCCCCCCCCCCCCCCCCCCCCCCCCCCCCCCCCCCCCCCCCCCCCCCCCCCCCCCCCCCCCCCCCCCCCCCCCCCCCCCCCCCCCCCCCCCCCCCCCCCCCCCCCCCCCCCCCCCCCCCCCCCCCCCCCCCCCCCCCTCCCCCCCCCCCCCCCCCCCCCCCCCCCCCCCCCCCCCCCCCCCCCCCCCCCCCCCCCCCCCCCCCCCCCCCCCCCCCCCCCCCCCCCCCCCCCCCCCCCCCCCCCCCCCCCCCCCCCCCCCCCCCCCCCCCCCCCCCCCCCCCCCCCCCCCCCCCCCCCCCCCCCCCCCCCCCCCCCCCCCCCCCCCCCCCCCCCCCCCCCCCCCCCCCCCCCCCCCCCCCCCCCCCCCCCCCCCCCCCCCCCCCCCCCCCCCCCCCCCCCCCCCCCCCCCCCCCCCCCCCCCCCCCCCCCCCCCCCCCCCCCCCCCCCCCCCCCCCCCCCCCCCCCCCCCCCCCCCCCCCCCCCCCCCCCCCCCCCCCCCCCCCCCCCCCCCCCCCCCCCCCCCCCCCCCCCCCCCCCCCCCCCCCCCCCCCCCCCCCCCCCCCCCCCCCCCCCCCCCCCCCCCCCCCCCCCCCCCCCCCCCCCCCCCCCCCCCCCCCCCCCCCCCCCCCCCCCCCCCCCCCCCCCCCCCCCCCCCCCCCCCCCCCCCCCCCCCCCCCCCCCCCCCCCCCCCCCCCCCCCCCCCCCCCCCCCCCCCCCCCCCCCCCCCCCCCCCCCCCCCCCCCCCCCCCCCCCCCCCCCCCCCCCCCCCCCCCCCCCCCCCCCCCCCCCCCCCCCCCCCCCCCCCCTCCCCCCCCCCCCCCCCCCCCCCCCCCCCCCCCCCCCCCCCCCCCCCCCCCCCCCCCCCCCCCCCCCCCCCCCCCCCCCCCCCCCCCCCCCCCCCCCCCCCCCCCCCCCCCCCCCCCCCCCCCCCCCCCCCCCCCCCCCCCCCCCCCCCCCCCCCCCCCCCCCCCCCCCCCCCCCCCCCCCCCCCCCCCCCCCCCCCCCCCCCCCCCCCCCCCCCCCCCCCCCCCCCCCCCCCCCCCCCCCCCCCCCCCCCCCCCCCCCCCCCCCCCCCCCCCCCCCCCCCCCCCCCCCCCCCCCCCCCCCCCCCCCCCCCCCCCCCCCCCCCCCCCCCCCCCCCCCCCCCCCCCCCCCCCCCCCCCCCCCCCCCCCCCCCCCCCCCCCCCCCCCCCCCCCCCCCCCCCCCCCCCCCCCCCCCCCCCCCCCCCCCCCCCCCCCCCCCCCCCCCCCCCCCCCCCCCCCCCCCCCCCCCCCCCCCCCCCCCCCCCCCCCCCCCCCCCCCCCCCTCCCCCCCCCCCCCCCCCCCCCCCCCCCCCCCCCCCCCCCCCCCCCCCCCCCCCCCCCCCCCCCCCCCCCCCCCCCCCCCCCCCCCCCCCCCCCCCCCCCCCCCCCCCCCCCCCCCCCCCCCCCCCCCCCCCCCCCCCCCCCCCCCCCCCCCCCCCCCCCCCCCCCCCCCCCCCCCCCCCCCCCCCCCCCCCCCCCCCCCCCCCCCCCCCCCCCCCCCCCCCCCCCCCCCCCCCCCCCCCCCCCCCCCCCCCCCCCCCCCCCCCCCCCCCCCCCCCCCCCCCCCCCCCCCCCCCCCCCCCCCCCCCCCCCCCCCCCCCCCCCCCCCCCCCTCCCCCCCCCCCCCCCCCCCCCCCCCCCCCCCCCCCCCCCCCCCCCCCCCCCCCCCCCCCCCCCCCCCCCCCCCCCCCCCCCCCCCCCCCCCCCCCCCCCCCCCCCCCCCCCCCCCCCCCCCCCCCCCCCCCCCCCCCCCCCCCCCCCCCCCCCCCCCCCCCCCCCCCCCCCCCCCCCCCCCCCCCCCCCCCCCCCCCCCCCCCCCCCCCCCCCCCCCCCCCCCCCCCCCCCCCCCCCCCCCCCCCCCCCCCCCCCCCCCCCCCCCCCCCCCCCCCCCCCCCCCCCCCCCCCCCCCCCCCCCCCTCCCCCCCCCCCCCCCCCCCCCCCCCCCCCCCCCCCCCCCCCCCCCCCCCCCCCCCCCCCCCCCCCCCCCCCCCCCCCCCCCCCCCCCCCCCCCCCCCCTCCCCCCCCCCCCCCCCCCCCCCCCCCCCCCCCCCCCCCCCCCCCCCCCCCCCCCCCCCCCCCCCCCCCCCCCCCCCCCCCCCCCCCCCCCCCCCCCCCCCCCCCCCCCCCCCCCCCCCCCCCCCCCCCCCCCCCCCCCCCCCCCCCCCCCCCCCCCCCCCCCCCCCCCCCCCCCCCCCCCCCCCCCCCCCCCCCCCCCCCCCCCCCCCCCCCCCCCCCCCCCCCCCCCCCCCCCCCCCCCCCCCCCCCCCCCCCCCCCCCCCCCCCCCCCCCCCCCCCCCCCCCCCCCCCCCCCCCCCCCCCCTCCCCCCCCCCCCCCCCCCCCCCCCCCCCCCCCCCCCCCCCCCCCCCCCCCCCCCCCCCCCCCCCCCCCCCCCCCCCCCCCCCCCCCCCCCCCCCCCCCCCCCCCCCCCCCCCCCCCCCCCCCCCCCCCCCCCCCCCCCCCCCCCCCCCCCCCCCCCCCCCCCCCCCCCCCCCCCCCCCCCCCCCCCCCCCCCCCCCCCCCCCCCCCCTCCCCCCCCCCCCCCCCCCCCCCCCCCCCCCCCCCCCCCCCCCCCCCCCCCCCCCCCCCCCCCCCCCCCCCCCCCCCCCCCCCCCCCCCCCCCCCCCCCCCCCCCCCCCCCCCCCCCCCCCCTCCCCCCCCCCCCCCCCCCCCCCCCCCCCCCCCCCCCCCCCCCCCCCCCCCCCCCCCCCTCCCCCCCCCCCCCCCCCCCCCCCCCCCCCCCCCCCCCCCCCCCCCCCCCCCCCCCCCCCCCCCCCCCCCCCCCCCCCCCCCCCCCCCCCCCCCCCCCCCCCCCCCCCCCCCCCCCCCCCCCCCCCCCCCCCCCCCCCCCCCCCCCCCCCCCCCCCCCCCCCCCCCCCCCCCCCCCCTCCCCCCCCCCCCCCCCCCCCCCCCCCCCCCCCCCCCCCCCCCCCCCCCCCCCCCCCCCCCCCCCCCCCCCCCCCCCCCCCCCCCCCCCCCCCCCCCCCCCCCCCCCCCCCCCCCCCCCCCCCCCCCCCCCCCCCCCCCCCCCCCCCCCCCCCCCCCCCTCCCCCCCCCCCCCCCCCCCCCCCCCCCCCCCCCCCCCCCCCCCCCCCCCCCCCCCCCCCCCCCCCCCCCCCCCCCCCCCCCCCCCCCCCCCTCCCCCCCCCCCCCCCCCCCCCCCCCCCCCCCCCCCCCCCCCCCCCCCCCCCCCCCCCCCCCCCCCCCCCCCCCCCCCCCCCCCCCCCCCCCCCCCCCCCCCCCCCCCCCCCCCCCCCCCCCCCCCCCCCCCCCCCCCCCCCCCCCCCCCCCCCCCCCCCCCCCCCCCCCCCCCCCCCCCCCCCCCCCCCCCCCCCCCCCCCCCCCCCCCCCCCCCCCCCCCCCCCCCCCCCCCCCCCCCCCCCCCCCCCCCCCCCCCCCCCCCCCCCCCCCCCCCCCCCCCCCCCCCCCCCCCCCCCCCCCCCCCCCCCTCCCCCCCCCCCCCCCCCCCCCCCCCCCCCCCCCCCCCCCCCCCCCCCCCCCCCCCCCCCCCCCCCCCCCCCCCCCCCCCCCCCCCCCCCCCCCCCCCCCCCCCCCCCCCCCCCCCCCCCCCCCCCCCCCCCCCCCCCCCCCCCCCCCCCCCCCCCCCCCCCCCCCCCCCCCCCCCCCCCCCCCCCCCCCCCCCCCCCCCCCCCCCCCCCCCCCCCCCCCCCCCCCCCCCCCCCCCTCCCCCCCCCCCCCCCCCCCCCCCCCCCCCCCCCCCCCCCCCCCCCCCCCCCCCCCCCCCCCCCCCCCCCCCCCCCCCCCCCCCCCCCCCCCCCCCCCCCCCCCCCCCCCCCCCCCCCCCCCCCCCCCCCCCCCCCCCCCCCCCCCCCCCCCCCCCCCCCCCCCCCCCCCCCCCCCCCCCCCCCCCCCCCCCCCCCCCCCCCCCCCCCCCCCCCCCCCCTCCCCCCCCCCCCCCCCCCCCCCCCCCCCCCCCCCCCCCCCCCCCCCCCCCCCCCCCCCCCCCCCCCCCCCCCCCCCCCCCCCCCCCCCCCCCCCCCCCCCCCCCCCCCCCCCCCCCCCCCCCCCCCCCCCCCCCCCCCCCCCCCCCCCCCCCCCCCCCCCCCCCCCCCCCCCCCCCCCCCCCCCCCCCCCCCCCCCCCCCCCCCCCCCCCCCCCCCCCCCCCCCCCCCCCCCCCCCCCCCCCCCCCCCCCCCCCCCCCCCCCCCCCCCCCCCCCCCCCCCCCCCCCCCCCCCCCCCCCCCCCCCCCCCCCCCCCCCCCCCCCCCCCCCCCCCCCCCCCCCCCCCCCCCCCCCCCCCCCCCCCCCCCCCCCCCCCCCCCCCCCCCCCCCCCCCCCCCCCCCCCCCCCCCCCCCCCCCCCCCCCCCCCCCCCCCCCCCCCCCCCCCCCCCCCCCCCCCCCCCCCCCCCCCCCCCCCCCCCCCCCCCCCCCCCCCCCCCCCCCCCCCCCCCCCCCCCCCCCCCCCCCCCCCCCCCCCCCCCCCCCCCCCCCCCCCCCCCCCCCCCCCCCCCCCCCCCCCCCCCCCCCCCCCCCCCCCCCCCCCCCCCCCCCCCCCCCCCCCCCCCCCCCCCCCCCCCCCCCCCCCCCCCCCCCCCCCCCCCCCCCCCCCTCCCCCCCCCCCCCCCCCCCCCCCCCCCCCCCCCCCCCCCCCCCCCCCCCCCCCCCCCCCCCCCCCCCCCCCCCCCCCCCCCCCCCCCCCCCCCCCCCCCCCCCCCCCCCCCCCCCCCCCCCCCCCCCCCCCCCCCCCCCCCCCCCCCCCCCCCCCCCCCCCCCCCCCCCCCCCCCCCCCCCCCCCCCCCCCTCCCCCCCCCCCCCCCCCCCCCCCCCCCCCCCCCCCCCCCCCCCCCCCCCCCCCCCCCCCCCCCCCCCCCCCCCCCCCCCCCCCCCCCCCCCCCCCCCCCCCCCCCCCCCCCCCCCCCCCCCCCCCCCCCCCCCCCCCCCCCCCCCCCCCCCCCCCCCCCCCCCCCCTCCCCCCCCCCCCCCCCCCCCCCCCCCCCCCCCCCCCCCCCCCCCCCCCCCCCCCCCCCCCCCCCCCCCCCCCCCCCCCCCCCCCCCCCCCCCCCCCTCCCCCCCCCCCCCCCCCCCCCCCCCCCCCCCCCCCCCCCCCCCCCCCCCCCCCCCCCCCCCCCCCCCCCCCCCCCCCCCCCCCCCCCCCCCCCCCCCCCCCCCCCCCCCCCCCCCCCCCCCCCCCCCCCCCCCCCCCCCCCCCCCCCCCCCCCCCCCCCCCCCCCCCCCCCCCCCCCCCCCCCCCCCCCCCCCCCCCCCCCCCCCCCCCCCCCCCCCCCCCCCCCCCCCCCCCCCCCCCCCCCCCCCCCCCCCCCCCCCCCCCCCCCCCCCCCCCCCCCCCCCCCCCCCCCCCTCCCCCCCCCCCCCCCCCCCCCCCCCCCCCCCCCCCCCCCCCCCCCCCCCCCCCCCCCCCCCCCCCCCCCCCCCCCCCCCCCCCCCCCCCCCCCCCCCCCCCCCCCCCCCCCCCCCCCCCCCCTCCCCCCCCCCCCCCCCCCCCCCCCCCCCCCCCCCCCCTCCCCCCCCCCCCCCCCCCCCCCCCCCCCCCCCCCCCCCCCCCCCCCCCCCCCCCCCCCCCCCCCCCCCCCCCCCCCCCCCCCCCCCCCCCCCTCCCCCCCCCCCCCCCCCCCCCCCCCCCCCCCCCCCCCCCCCCCCCCCCCCCCCCCCCCCCCCCCCCCCCCCCCCCCCCCCCCCCCCCCCCCCCCCCCCCCCCCCCCCCCCCCCCCCCCCCCCCCCCCCCCCCCCCCCCCCCCCCCCCCCCCCCCCCCCCCCCCCCCCCCCCCCCCCCCCCCCCCCCCCCCCCCCCCCCCCCCCCCCCCCCCCCCCCCCCCCCCCCTCCCCCCCCCCCCCCCCCCCCCCCCCCTCCCCCCCCCCCCCCCCCCCCCCCCCCCCCCCCCCCCCCCCCCCCCCCCCCCCCCCCCCCCCCCCCCCCCCCCCCCCCCCCCCCCCCCCCCCCCCCCCCCCCCCCCCCCCCCCCCCCCCCCCCCCCCCCCCCCCCCCCCCCCCCCCCCCCCCCCCCCCCCCCCCCCCCCCCCCCCCCCCCCCCCCCCCCCCCCCCCCCCCCCCCCCCCCCCCCCCCCCCCCCCCCCCCCCCCCCCCCCCCCCCCCCCCCCCCCCCCCCCCCCCCCCCCCCCCCCCCCCCCCCCCCCCCCCCCCCCCCCCCCCCCCCCCCCCCCCCCCCCTCCCCCCCCCCCCCCCCCCCCCCCCCCCCCCCCCCCCCCCCCCCCCCCCCCCCCCCCCCCCCCCCCCCCCCCCCCCCCCCCCCCCCCCCCCCCCCCCCCCCCCCCCCCCCCCCCCCCCCCCCCCCCCCCCCCCCCCTCCCCCCCCCCCCCCCCCCCCCCCCCCCCCCCCCCCCCCCCCCCCCCCCCCCCCCCCCCCCCCCCCCCCCCCCCCCCCCCCCCCCCCCCCCCCCCCCCCCCCCCCCCCCCCCCCCCCCCCCCCCCCCCCCCCCCCCCCCCCCCCCCCCCCCCCCCCCCCCCCCCCCCCCCCCCCCCCCCCCCCCCCCCCCCCCCCCCCCCCCCCCCCCCCCCCCCCCCCCCCCCCCCCCCCCCCCCCCCCCCCCCCCCCCCCCCCCCCCCCCCCCCCCCCCCCCCCCCCCCCCCCCCCCCCCCCCCCCCCCCCCCCCCCCCCCCCCCCCCCCCCCCCCCCCCCCCCCCCCCCCCCCCCCCCCCCCCCCCCCCCCCCCCCCCCCCCCCCCCCCCCCCCCCCCCCCCCCCCCCCCCCCCCCCCCCCCCCCCCCCCCCCCCCCCCCCCCCCCCCCCCCCCCCCCCCCCCCCCCCCCCCCCCCCCCCCCCCCCCCCCCCCCCCCCCCCCCCCCCCCCCCCCCCCCCCCCCCCCCCCCCCCCCCCCCCCCCCCCCCCCCCCCCCCCCCCCCCCCCTCCCCCCCCCCCCCCCCCCCCCCCCCCCCCCCCCCCCCCCCCCCCCCCCCCCCCCCCCCCCCCCCCCCCCCCCCCCCCCCCCCCCCCCCCCCCCCCCCCCCCCCCCCCCCCCCCCCCCCCCCCCCCCCCCCCCCCCCCCCCCCCCCCCCCCCCCCCCCCCCCCCCCCCCCCCCCCCCCCCCCCCCCCCCCCCCCCCCCCCCCCCCCCCCCCCCCCCCCCCCCCCCCCCCCCCCCCCCCCCCCCCCCCCCCCCCCCCCCCCCCCTCCCCCCCCCCCCCCCCCCCCCCCCCCCCCCCCCCCCCCCCCCCCCCCCCCCCCCCCCCCCCCCCCCCCCCCCCCCCCCCCCCCCCCCCCCCCCCCCCCCCCCCCCCCCCCCCCCCCCCCCCCCCCCCCCCCCCCCCCCCTCCCCCCCCCCCCCCCCCCCCCCCCCCCCCCCCCCCCCCCCCCCCCCCCCCCCCCCCCCCCCCCCCCCCCCCCCCCCCCCCCCCCCCCCCCCCCCCCCCCCCCCCCCCCCCCCCCCCCCCCCCCCCCCCCCCCCCCCCCCCCCCCCCCCCCCCCCCCCCCCCCCCCCCCCCCCCCCCCCCCCCCCCCCCCCCCCCCCCCCCCCCCCCCCCCCCCCCCCCCCCCCCCCCCCTCCCCCCCCCCCCCCCCCCCCCCCCCCCCCCCCCCCCCCCCCCCCCCCCCCCCCCCCCCCCCCCCCCCCCCCCCCCCCCCCCCCCCCCCCCCCCCCCCCCCCCCCCCCCCCCCCCCCCCCCCCCCCCCCCCCCCCCCCCTCCCCCCCCCCCCCCTCCCCCCCCCCCCCCCCCCCCCCCCCCCCCCCCCCCCCCCCCCCCCCCCCCCCCCCCCCCCCCCCCCCCCCCCCCCCCCCCCCCCCCCCCCCCCCCCCCCCCCCCCCCCCCCCCCCCCCCCCCCCCCCCCCCCCCCCCCCCCCCCCCCCCCCCCCCCCCCCCCCCCCCCCCCCCCCCCCCCCCCCTCCCCCCCCCCCCCCCCCCCCCCCCCCCCCCCCCCCCCCCCCCCCCCCCCCCCCCCCCCCCCCCCCCCCCCCCCCCCCCCCCCCCCCCCCCCCCCCCCCCCCCCCCCCCCCCCCCCCCCCCCCCCCCCCCCCCCCCCCCCCCCCCCCCCCCCCCCCCCCCCCCCCCCCCCCCCCCCCCCCCCCCCCCCCCCCCCCCCCCCCCCCCCCCCCCCCCCCCCCCCCCCCCCCCCCCCCCCCCCCCCCCCCCCCCCCCCCCCCCCCCCCCCCCCCCCCCCCCCCCCCCCCCTCCCCCCCCCCCCCCCCCCCCCCCCCCCCCCCCCCCCCCCCCCCCCCCCCCCCCCCCCCCCCCCCCCCCCCCCCCCCCCCCCCCCCCCCCCCCCCCCCCCCCCCTCCCCCCCCCCCCCCCCCCCCCCCCCCCCCCCCCCCCCCCCCCCCCCCCCCCCCCCCCCCCCCCCCCCCCCCCCCCCCCCCCCCCCCCCCCCCCCCCCCCCCCCCCCCCCCCCCCCCCCCCCCCCCCCCCCCCCCCCCCCCCCCCCCCCCCCCCCCCCCCCCCCCCCCCCCCCCCCCCCCCCCCCCCCCCCCCCCCCCCCCCCCCCCCCCCCCCCCCCCCCCCCCCCCCCCCCCCCCCCCCCCCCCCCCCCCCCCCCCCCCCCCCCCCCCCCCCCCCCCCCCCCCCCCCCCCCCCCCCCCCCCCCCCCCCCCCCCCCCCCCCCCCCCCCCCCCCCCCCCCCCCCCCCCCCCCCCCCCCCCCCCCCCCCCCCTCCCCCCCCCCCCTCCCCCCCCCCCCCCCCCCCCCCCCCCCCCCCCCCCCCCCCCCCCCCCCCCCCCCCCCCCCCCCCCCCCCCCCCCCCCCCCCCCCCCCCCCCCCCCCCCCCCCCCCCCCCCCCCCCCCCCCCCCCCCCCCCCCCCCCCCCCCCCCCCCCCCCCCCCCCCCCCCCCCCCCCCCCCCCTCCCCCCCCCCCCCCCCCCCCCCCCCCCCCCCCCCCCCCCCCTCCCCCCCCCCCCCCCCCCCCCCCCCCCCCCCCCCCCCCCCCCCCCCCCCCCCCCCCCCCCCCCCCCCCCCCCCCCCCCCCCCCCCCCCCCCCCCCCCCCCCCCCCCCCCCCCCCCCCCCCCCCCCCCCCCCCCCCCCCCCCCCCCCCCCCCCCCCCCCCCCCCCCCCCCCCCCCCCTCCCCCCCCCCCCCCCCCCCCCCCCCCCCCCCCCCCCCCCCCCCCCCCCCCCCCCCCCCCCCCCCCCCCCCCCCTCCCCCCCCCCCCCCCCCCCCCCCCCCCCCCCCCCCCCCCCCCCCCCCCCCCCCCCCCCCCCCCCCCCCCCCCCCCCCCCCCCCCCCCCCCCCCCCCCCCCCCCCCCCCCCCCCCCCCCCCCCCCCCCCCCCCCCCCCCCCCCCCCCCCCCCCCCCCCCCCCCCCCCCCCCCCCCCCCCCCCCCCCCCCCCCCCCCCCCCCCCCCCCCCCCCCCCCCCCCCCCCCCCCCCCCCCCCCCCCCCCCCCCCCCCCCCCCCCCCCCCCCCCCCCCCCCCCCCCCCCCCCCCCCCCCCCCCCCCCCCCCCCCCCCCCCCCCCCCCCCCCCCCCCCCCCCCCCCCCCCCCCCCTCCCCCCCCCCCCCCCCCCCCCCCCCCCCCCCCCCCCCCCCCCCCCCCCCCCCCCCCCCCCCCCCCCCCCCCCCCCCCCCCCCCCCCCCCCCCCCCCCCCCCCCCCCCCCCCCCCCCCCCCCCCCCCCCCCCCCCCCCCCCCCCCCCTCCCCCCCCCCCCCCCCCCCCCCCCCCCCCCCCCCCCCCCCCCCCCCCCCCCCCCCCCCCCCCCCCCCCCCCCCCCCCCCCCCCCCCCCCCCCCCCCCCCCCCCCCCCCCCCCCCCCCCCCCCCCCCCCCCCCCCCCCCCCCCCCCCCCCCCCCCCCCCCCCCCCCCCCCCCCCCCCCCCCCCCCCCCCCCCCCCCCCCCCCCCCTCCCCCCCCCCCCCCCCCCCCCCCCCCCCCCCCCCCCCCCCCCCCCCCCCCCCCCCCCCCCCCCCCCCCCCCCCCCCCCCCCCCCCCCCCCCCCCCCCCCCCCCCCCCTCCCCCCCCCCCCCCCCCCCCCCCCCCCCCCCCCCCCCCCCCCCCCCCCCCCCCCCCCCCCCCCCCCCCCCCCCCCCCCCCCCCCCCCCCCCCCCCCCCCCCCCCCCCCCCCCCCCCCCCCCCCCCCCCCCCCCCCCCCCCCCCCCCCCCCCCCCCCCCCTCCCCCCCCCCCCCCCCCCCCCCCCCCCCCCCCCCCCCCCCCCCCCCCCCCCCCCCCCCCCCCCCCCCCCCCCCCCCCCCCCCCCCCCCCCCCCCCCCCCCCCCCCCCCCCCCCCCCCCCCCCCCCCCCCCCCCCCCCCCCCCCCCCCCCCCCCCCCCCCCCCCCCCCCCCCCCCCCCCCCCCCCCCCCCCCCCCCCCCCCCCCCCCCCCCCCCCCCCCCCCCCCCCCCCCCCCCCCCCCCCCCCCCCCCCCCCCCCCCCCCCCCCCCCCCCCCCCCCCCCCCCCCCCCCCCCCCCCCCCCCCCCCCCCCCCCCCCCCCCCCCCCCCCCCCCCTCCCCCCCCCCCCCCCCCCCCCCCCCCCCCCCCCCCCCCCCCCCCCCCCCCCCCCCCCCCCCCCCCCCCCCCCCCCCCCCCCCCCCCCCCCCCCCCCCCCCCCCCCCCCCCCCCCCCCCCCCCCCCCCCCCCCCCCCCCCCCCCCCCCCCCCCCCCCCCCCCCCCCCCCCCCCCCCCCCCCCCCCCCCCCCCCCCCCCCCCCCCCCCCCCCCCCCCCCCCCCCCCCCCCCCCCCCCCCCCCCCCCCCCCCCCCCCCCCCCCCCCCCCCCCCCCCCCCCCCCCCCCCCCCCCCCCCCCCCCCCCCCCCCCTCCCCCCCCCCCCCCCCCCCCCCCCCCCCCCCCCCCCCCCCCCCCCCCCCCCCCCCCCCCCCCCCCCCCCCCCCCCCCCCCCCCCCCCCCCCCCCCCCCCCCCCCCCCCCCCCCCCCCCCCCCCCCCCCCCCCCCCCCCCCCCCCCCCCCCCCCCCCCCCCCCCCCCCCCCCCCCCCCCCCCCCCCCCCCCCCCCCCCCCCCCCCCCCCCCCCCCCCCCCCCCCCCCCCCCCCCCCCCCCCCCCCCCCCCCCCCCCCCCCCCCCCCCCCCCCCCCCCCCCCCCCCTCCCCCCCCCCCCCCCCCCCCCCCCCCCCCCCCCCCCCCCCCCCCCCCCCCCCCCCCCCCCCCCCCCCCCCCCCCCCCCCCCCCCCCCCCCCCCCCCCCCCCCCCCCCCCCCCCCCCCCCCCCCCCCCCCCCCCCCCCCCCCCCCCCCCCCCCCCCCCCCCCCCCCCCCTCCCCCCCCCCCCCCCCCCCCCCCCCCCCCCCCCCCCCCCCCCCCCCCCCCCCCCCCCCCCCCCCCCCCCCCCCCCCCCCCCCCCCCCCCCCCCCCCCCCCCCCCCCCCCCCCCCCCCCCCCCCCCCCCCTCCCCCCCCCCCCCCCCCCCCCCCCCCCCCCCCCCCCCCCCCCCCCCCCCCCCCCCCCCCCCCCCCCCCCCCCCCCCCCCCCCCCCCCCCCCCCCCCCCCCCCCCCCCCCCCCCCCCCCCCCCCCCCCCCCCCCCCCCCCCCCCCCCCCCCCCCCCCCCCCCCCCCCCCCCCCCCCCCCCCCCCCCCCCCCCCCCCCCCCCCCCCCCCCCCCCCCCCCCCCCCCCCCCCCCCCCCCCCCCCCCCCCCCCCCCCCCCCCCCCCCCCCCCCCCCCCCCCCCCCCCCCCCCCCCCCCCCCCCCCCCCCCCCCCCCCCCCCCCCCCCCCCCCTCCCCCCCCCCCCCCCCCCCCCCCCCCCCCCCCCCCCCCCCCCCCCCCCCCCCCCCCCCCCCCCCCCCCCCCCCCCCCCCCCCCCCCCCCCCCCCCCCCCCCCCCCCCCCCCCCCCCCTCCCCCCCCCCCCCCCCCCCCCCCCCCCCCCCCCCCCCCCCCCCCCCCCCCCCCCCCCCCCCCCCCCCCCCCCCCCCCCCCCCCCCCCCCCCCCCCCCCCCCCCCCCCCCCCCCCCCCCCCCCCCCCCCCCCCCCCCCCCCCCCCCCCCCCCCCCCCCCCCCCCCCCCCCCCCCCCCCCCCCCCCCCCCCCCCCCCCCCCCCCCCCCCCCCCCCCCCCCCCCCCCCCCCCCCCCCCCCCCCCCCCCCCCCCCCCCCCCCCCCCCCCCCCCCCCCCCCCCCTCCCCCCCCCCCCCCCCCCCCCCCCCCCCCCCCCCCCCCCCCCCCCCCCCCCCCCCCCCCCCCCCCCCCCCCCCCCCCCCCCCCCCCCCCCCCCCCCCCCCCCCCCCCCCCCCCCCCCCCCCCCCCCCCCCCCCCCCCCCCCCCCCCCCCCCCCCCCCCCCCCCCCCCCCCCCCCCCCCCCCCTCCCCCCCCCCCCCCCCCCCCCCCCCCCCCCCCCCCCCCCCCCCCCCCCCCCCCCCCCCCCCCCCCCCCCCCCCCCCCCCCCCCCCCCCCCCCCCCCCCCCCCCCCCCCCCCCCCCCCCCCCCCCCCCCCCCCCCCCCCCCCCCCCCCCCCCCCCCCCCCCCCCCCCCCCCCCCCCCCCCCCCCCCCCCCCCCCCCCCCCCCCCCCCCCCCCCCCCCCCCCCCCCCCCCCCCCCCCCCCCCCCCCCCCCCCCCCCCCCCCCCCCCCCCCCCCCCCCCCCCCCTCCCCCCCCCCCCCCCCCCCCCCCCCCCCCCCCCCCCCCCCCCCCCCCCCCCCCCCCCCCCCCCCCCCCCCCCCCCCCCCCCCCCCCCCCCCCCCCCCCCCCCCCCCCCCCCCCCTCCCCCCCCCCCCCCCCCCCCCCCCCCCCCCCCCCTCCCCCCCCCCCCCCCCCCCCCCCCCCCCCCCCCCCCCCCCCCCCCCCCCCCCCCCCCCCCCCCCCCCCCCCTCCCCCCCCCCCCCCCCCCCCCCCCCCCCCCCCCCCCCCCCCCCCCCCCCCCCCCCCCCCCCCCCCCCCCCCCCCCCCCCCCCCCCCCCCCCCCCCCCCCCCCCCCCCCCCCCCCCCCCCCCCCCCCCCCCCCCCCCCCCCCCCCCCCCCCCCCCCCCCCCCCCCCCCTCCCCCCCCCCCCCCCCCCCCCCCCCCCCCCCCCCCCCCCCCCCCCCCCCCCCCCCCCCCCCCCCCCCCCCCCCCCCCCCCCCCCCCCCCCCCCCCCCCCCCCCCCCCCCCCCCCCCCCCCCCCCCCCCCCCCCCCCCCCCCCCCCCCCCCCCCCCCCCCTCCCCCCCCCCCCCCCCCCCCCCCCCCCCCCCCCCCCCCCCCCCCCCCCCCCCCCCCCCCCCCCCCCCCCCCCCCCCCCCCCCCCCCCCCCCCCCCCCCCCCCCCCCCCCCCCCCCCCCCCCCCCCCCCCCCCCCCCCCCCCCCCCCCCCCCCCCCCCCCCCCCCCCCCCCCCCCCCCCCCCCCCCCCCCCCCCCCCCCCCCCCCCCCCCCCCCCCCCCCCCCCCCCCCCCCCCCCCCCCCCCCCCCCCCCCCCCCCCCCCCCCCCCCCCCCCCCCCCCCCCCCCCCCCCCCCCCCCCCCCCCCCCCCCCCCCCCCCCCCCCCCCCCCCCCCCCTCCCCCCCCCCCCCCCCCCCCCCCCCCCCCCCCCCCCCCCCCCCCCCCCCCCCCCCCCCCCCCCCCCTCCCCCCCCCCCCCCCCCCCCCCCCCCCCCCCCCCCCCCCCCCCCCCCCCCCCCCCCCCCCCCCCCCCCCCCCCCCCTCCCCCCCCCCCCCCCCCCCCCCCCCCCCCCCCCCCCCCCCCCCCCCCCCCCCCCCCCCCCCCCCCCCCCCCCCCCCCCCCCCCCCCCCTCCCCCCCCCCCCCCCCCCCCCCCCCCCCCCCCCCCCCCCCCCCCCCCCCCCCCCCCCCCCCCCCCCCCCCCCCCCCCCCCCCCCCCCCCCCCCCCCCCCCCCCCCCCCCCCCCCCCCCCCCCCCCCCCCCCCCCCCCCCCCCCCCCCCCCCCCCCCCCCCCCCCCCCCCCCCCCTCCCCCCCCCCCCCCCCCCCCCCCCCCCCCCCCCCCCCCCCCCCCCCCCCCCCTCCCCCCCCCCCCCCCCCCCCCCCCCCCCCCCCCCCCCCCCCCCCCCCCCCCCCCCCCCCCCCCCCCCCCCCCCTCCCCCCCCCCCCCCCCCCCCCCCCCCCCCCCCCCCCCCCCCCCCCCCCCCCCCCCCCCCCCCCCCCCCCCCCCCCCCCCCCCCCCCCCCCCCCCCCCCCCCCCCCCCCCCCCCCCCCCCCCCCCCCCCCCCCCCCCCCCCCCCCCCCCCCTCCCCCCCCCCCCCCCCCCCCCCCCCCCCCCCCCCCCCCCCCCCCCCCCCCCCCCCCCCCCCCCCCCCCCCCCCCCCCCCCCCCCCCCCCCCCCCCCCCCCCCCCCCCCCCCCCCCCCCCCCCCCCCCCCCCCCCCCCCCCCCCCCCCCCCCCCCCCCCCCCCCCCCCCCCCCCCCCCCCCCCCCCCCCCCCCCCCCCCCCCCCCCCCCCCCCCCCCCCCCCCCCCCCCCCCCCCTCCCCCCCCCCCCCCCCCCCCCCCCCCCCCTCCCCCCCCCCCCCCCCCCCCCCCCCCCCCCCCCCCCCCCCCCCCCCCCCCCCCCCCCCCCCCCCCCCCCCCCCCCCCCCCCCCCCCCCCCCCCCCCCCCCCCCCCCCCCCCCCCCCCCCCCCCCCCCCTCCCCCCCCCCCCCCCCCCCCCCCCCCCCCCCCCCCCCCCCCCCCCCCCCCCCCCCCCCCCCCCCCCCCCCCCCCCCCCCCCCCCCCCCCCCCCCCCCCCCCCCCCCCCCCCCCCCCCCCCCCCCCCCCCCCCCCCCCCCCCCCCCCCCCCCCCCCCCCCCCCCCCCCCCCCCCCCCCCCCCCCCCCCCCCCCCCCCCCCCCCCCCCCCCCCCCCCCCCCCCCCCCCCCCCCCCCCCCCCCCCCCCCCCCCCCCCCCCCCCCCCCCCCCCCCCCCCCCCC
>JAHLJT010005874.1:135000-137500 GCA_031308135.1 Acheta domesticus
AAAAAAAAAAAAAAAAAAAAAAAAAAAAAAAAAAAAAAAAAAAAAAAAAAAAAAAAAAAAAAAAAAAAAAAAAAAAAAAAAAAAAAAAAAAAAAAAAAAAAAAAAAAAAAAAAAAAAAAAAAAAAAAACAAAAAAAAAAAAAAAAAAAAAAAAAAAAAAAAAAAAAAAAAAAAAAAAAAAAAAAAAAAAAAAAAAAAAAAAAAAAAAAAAAAAAAAAAAAAAAAAAAAAAAAAAAAAAAAAAAAAAAAAAAAAAAAAAAAAAAAAAAAAAAAAAAAAAAAAAAAAAAAAAAAAAAAAAAAAAAAAAAAAAAAAAAAAAAAAAAAAAAAAAAAAAAAAAAAAAAAAAAAAAAAAAAAAAAAAAAAAAAAAAAAAAAAAAAAAAAAAAAAAAAAAAAAAAAAAAAAAAAAAAAAAAAAAAAAAAAAAAAAAAAAAAAAAAAAAAAAAAAAAAAAAAAAAAAAAAAAAAAAAAAAAAAAAAAAAAAAAAAAAAAAAAAAAACAAAAAAAAAAAAAAAAAAAAAAAAAAAAAAAAAAAAAAAAAAAAAAAAAAAAAAAAAAAAAAAAAAAAAAAAAAAAAAAAAAAAAAAAAAAAAAAAAAAAAAAAAAAAAAAAAAAAAAAAAAAAACAAAAAAAAAAAAAAAAAAAAAAAAAAAAAAAAAAAAAAAAAAAAAAAAAAAAAAAAAAAAAAAAAAAAAAAAAAAAAAAAAAAAAAAAAAAAAAAAAAAAAAAAAAAAAAAAAAAAAAAAAAAAAAAAAAAAAAAAAAAAAAAAAAAAAAAAAAAAAAAAAAAAAAAAAAAAAAAAAAAAAAAAAAAAAAAAAAAAAAAAAAACAAAAAAAAAAAAAAAAAAAAAAAAAAAAAAAAAAAAAAAAAAAAAAAAAAAAAAAAAAAAAAAAAAAAAAAAAAAAAAAAAAAAAAAAAAAAAAAAAAAAAAAAAAAAAAAAAAAAAAAAAAAAAAAAAAATAAAAAAAAAAAAAAAAAAAAAAAAAAAAAAAAAAAAAAAAAAAAAAAAAAAAAAAAAAAAAAAAAAAAAAAAAAAAAAAAAAAAAAAAAAAAAAAAAAAAAAAAAAAAAAAAAAAAAAAAAAAAAAAAAAAAAAAAAAAAAAAAAAAAAAAAAAAAAAAAAAAAAAAAAAAAAAAAAAAAAAAAAAAAAAAAAAAAAAAAAAAAAAAAAAAAAAAAAAAAAAAAAAAAAAAAAAAAAAAAAAAAAAAAAAAAAAAAAAAAAAAAAAAAAAAAAAAAAAAAAAAAAAAAAAAAAAAAAAAAAAAAAAAAAAAAAAAAAAAAAAAAAAAAAAAAAAAAAAAAAAAAAAAAAAAAAAAAAAAAAAAAAAAAAAAAAAAAAAAAAAAAAAAAAAAAAAAAAAAAAAAAAAAAAAAAAAAAAAAAAAAAAAAAAAAAAAAAAAAAAAAAAAAAAAAAAAAAAAAAAAAAAAAAAAAAAAAAAAAAAAAAAAAAAAAAAAAAAAAAAAAAAAAAAAAAAAAAAAAAAAAAAAAAAAAAAAAAAAAAAAAAAAAAAAAAAAAAAAAAAAAAAAAAAAAAAAAAAAAAAAAAAAAAAAAAAAAAAAAAAAAAAAAAAAAAAAAAAAAAAACAAAAAAAAAAAAAAAAAAAAAAAAAAAAAAAAAAAAAAAAAAAAAAAAAAAAAAAAAAAAAAAAAAAAAAAAAAAAAAAAAAAAAAAAAAAAAAAAAAAAAAAAAAAAAAAAAAAAAAAAAAAAAAAAAAAAAAAAAAAAAAAAAAAAAAAAAAAAAAAAAAAAAAAAAAAAAAAAAAAAAAAAAACAAAAAAAAAAAAAAAAAAAAAAAAAAAAAAAAAAAAAAAAAAAAAAAAAAAAAAAAAAAAAAAAAAAAAAAAAAAAAAAAAAAAAAAAAAAAAAAAAAAAAAAAAAACAAAAAAAAAAAAAAAAAAAAAAAAAAAAAAAAAAAAAAAAAAAAAAAAAAAAAAAAAAAAAAAAAAAAAAAAAAAAAAAAAAAAAAAAAAAAAAAAAAAAAAAAAAAAAAAAAAAAAAAAAAAAAAAAAAAAAAAAAAAAAAAAAAAAAAAAAAAAAAAAAAAAAAAAAAAAAAAAAAAAAAAAAAAAAAAAAAAAAAAAAAAAAAAAAAAAAAAAAAAAAAAAAAAAAAAAAAAAAAAAAAAAAAAAAAAAAAAAAAAAAAAAAAAAAAAAAAAAAAAAAAAAAAAAAAAAAAAAAAAAAAAAAAAAAAAAAAAAAAAAAAAAAAAAAAAAAAAAAAAAAAAAAAAAAAAAAAAAAAAAAAAAAAAAAAAAAAAAAAAAAAAAAAAAAAAAAAAAAAAAAAAAAAAAAAAAAAAAAAAAAAAAAAAAAAAAAAAAAAAAAAAAAAAAAAAAAAAAAAAAAAAAAAAAAAAAAAAAAAAAAAAAAAAAAAAAAAAAAAAAAAAAAAAAAAAAAAAAAAAAAAAAAAAAAAAAAAAAAAAAAAAAAAAAAAAAAAAAAAAAAAAAAAAAAAAAAAAAAAAAAAAAAAAAAAAAAAAAAAAAAAAACAAAAAAAAAAAAAAAA
>JAHLJT010005877.1:0-10657 GCA_031308135.1 Acheta domesticus
TCCCACGTCATTTCCAAATTTCTCAACGTCTCACATCATATCAAGACGAAAGCTGCTCAACGGATCCTACGGCGCACCAGCAATCAACTACTAAGGGAGCGCATCCATCAAACAAGAGCGGATATCGCCGCCACTGAGCAGGAACTCTATAGACTGCACCTCAGCATTAGCCACACCCTACGCTCTGATGACTGGGACAGACTGGACAGAATATCATTTAACAACGCTGAAAGTTCCTGAGACGTCGCCAAAAGCCGTCAGGTGCAGAAATTCTCCAACTTACAGCAAGATTGCGCCCGGCCAGAGTCACAGATCCTCCGCAATACTGTAGTCAACCTGACCAGTGAAACGTTTCATACGGCCACCACAACCGTACTCTCTAGGGGGCTCAATTTCGCCGTCACCCCCAAGCAGATCCCGACGGACGACGTCATCGCTGCTGTCGAAACTGCTCTGCGTGGCTTGCCTGAAGATCTTGCCGAAGATATTAGACGGGATACGAGCGCAATTCTAACCCGCGCCACTCCCCCAACTTGCAATATCTCACGTGATGAAAGATTGGCCTTGAAACACCTTAAGCAGCGAGATGACATCATCATTCTTCCTGCTGATAAAGGAAATGCCACCGTGATCATGGAGAGCGCCGAATACCACGCCAAGATGACCAGCTTACTTAGCGATAGTAACACCTACAGGAAACTGGACCACAACCCTTTGCGGAAGGTGAGGCAACAAGTCTTGTCCAGCTTAAATCAAGCTTCTTCCATCAGCGACGAAGACAAGAAAACTCTGAAGTTCGCCAACAACCATCGCACACCCCGCATCTATGGCCTACCCAAAATCCATAAACCCGAAGTGCCTCTGCGCCCAATAGTAAGTGCTATCAACTCACCTACCCAACATTTAGCTCGTTTCCTGGCCAGAAAACTGAAACCTCTCACCGATCATATGCGGTCTTCCGTCCTCAACTCCAAACATTTCATCGAACTTATCCGCTCCACTAGAATAGGCCCTGATGATATCCTGGTCAGCTTCGATGTCACCTCCCTCTTCACCATGGTTCCCGTCGGTGACGCCATCAAGATCGTGGAAGACAACCTCTTACGACATCATCTTCCGAGGGAGTGGGCCAAACTCACCGAGATCTGCCTATCGACAACCTTTTTCCAATACAGGCAGCGTACTACGCCCAAACAGAAGGCACCGCTATGGGCTCACCGTTATCCCCTGTGGTAGTGAATCTTTTCATGGGAGCATTTGAAGAGCAGGCCTTAGAAAATGCGCACTTAAAACCGTCGCTCTGGCTGCGCTACGTCGACGACACATTCGTCATCTGGCCCCATGGCACCGATTCCCTCGGAACCTTCCTCGCACACCTCAACAACATCCACCCGCGCATCAAGTTCACCATGGAAACGGAACAGAACGGACAGCTCCCTTTCCTGGATGTCTTAGTAACCAGGCGTCCTGATGGAACTCTCGGCCATTCTGTCTACCGGAAACCCACCCACACCAACCACAATAGCCACAATATGTGACAATGTGACCACAATAGCCTAGAGTCGGAAAAAGCATTACTCAGAGAGACCTTCCTGGCCAATGGTTACAGCGGTTCCGCCGTGCATCGTGCGCTATCGAGGTTCGATTCCTCTACATCGAGTGAACGGAACGAGCCCTCCAGTCCACCCCGCAAGACAGCCCGGTTACCCTATATCAAAGGGGTCACGGACAAGATTGGTAGACTGCTGCGCAGGGCTGATATCCGCCCCGTTTTTCATGCGCGCAATAAAATCGGAGGAGCCTGGTCCAGGTGAAGGACCGCCCGGACCCACTTCAAGACGCCGGCGTATATGAAATCCCATGCAGTTGTGGGCTTGTCTACATAGGCCAAACCGGGCGCACGGTAGAAGAGCGGATGCGGGAACACATGCGACATGACCGGCTACATAACATCCACAAATCGGCCTTAGCCCAACATGCCGCCGAAACCGGTCACCTCGTCAATTACCACGAGACTCGCACTCTATCTATTGAAGACCGGTGGTGGCCTCGTGTGATCAAAGAGGCTTTGGAAATCTCCAGGAGGCCCGAAAACCTCAACAGAGATGATGGGCTCCGCCTTAGCAACACCTGGAGGCGGGTCGGCGCTCCCCGCCAATACGGTCGCGCCCCACGGAGACACACCCCCGCGGTCGGCCAATGACGTGGCTGCTTATTCGCCCGGTTTCTTTCGGCCTTTTCTCCCGTCTCCGACCACGCAGTTGCAATTTCCAGATGTCTATCCTGTTCCTTTTTCTATCCTCTTCCCTTTCCAACCACCCTCCCTCCCCCCACATTATCAGGTCTCCCAGTATCGCTCCTTTCCCTCTCCGCCAATCGCGGGCCACCTGCCCTCCTCCCATTGGTCGCCGCTGCGACCTATCAGCTCCTGCACCCCGTCCTATATCTATGCGACACGCTAGCCTCTCGGCAGCAGTATAGCTCTGAAGAAGGCCACAGCAAGATGGCCGAAACGTCAGTAAAACCGACTGAGACGCGGCTCATCCCGGACAGCCAAGAACATAATGACTCCGGCCGCGGAAGCCTACGAATCTACCGATTTGATGATATGATGTGACCAGAGAAGGCGGAAGGAGAAATGTATGCCAAGGTATTTGACTGTGGGGGACCATGGGATAGGGTATTGAGAAATGTGGAGAGGTTGGGGATTGGAAGGGGTGTTATGGAAGGAGAAGAGAATTGCTTGGCATTTGTCCGGGTTTATTGTGATTGCGTTTTCTTGGGCCCAGAGGTGAAGTCTATTGAGGGAAAGTTGAAGTTGGGTTAAGGAACGAGGAAGGGATTTAAAATGGGAGAGGAATGCAAAGTCATCGGCATATAGGAATGCCTTGACACCGTGGGTGGGAGGGATGTCATTTACGTACATGGAGAAAAGGATGGGGGAAAGCACGGCGCCCTGTGGGACGCCGGCATGGATCGGATAAAGTGGAGAGGATTTGGAGAGGTGTCTCACATAGAAAAATCTATCTTGGAGTTTTGTAAGAGGGTGTATAAATAGGTTGGGATATGAGGTTGGAGCTTCATTAGGAGGATGTTGTGAGCCACGGTGTCATAGGCATGGGAAAGGTCGGTAAAAATGGCGGGGATTTCTCTGCTGTGTCGCATGGCGGTGGCTATGGTCATGGAAAGGTTGAGGGTTTGGAGGGCCGCGGAACGGCCCTCCCGGAAACCAAATTGGACTGGACGGATAATAGGGTCTAGGATAGGGGAGAGTCTGAGGGGGATTACCTTTTCAAGGATTCTGCCAAGGATGGACAGGAGACTAATAGGACGGTGGTTGGAGGGAAGCCGATGATTATTGCTGGGTTTTGGGAGCATGGTAACGCGGGCGGTTTTCCAGGTTGTAGGGAAGTACGATAGGGAGGGGCAGGAATTGTAAATTTTGGTAAGGAGATCAAGGGAATTCTTGGGAAGGTGTTTAATTTGGGAAGGGAGAACTCCGTCGGGACCTGGAGCTTTATTGCAGTTAATGGTTTTGATGATCTGTTTGATTTCTGAGTTGGGTATGGTTGAAGGATGTTGGGTGTTGGGGGGTGGGTGTTTTGTTTTAAGGTAGTTCATAATGACACTGTCGGGAATGGGAAGGTGTTTGGGTTTGAAGTGCACGGCCAGGGATTGGGCGAAGGTATTGGTGATAGTTTGGGGGTCGAAGGTAAGGATATTGTCTGGAGTAAGGAGAGGTAAGATTTTGGTTGGGGATGCTCTGACCGTTTCTATTATTTTGTGAAGTTGGGTGGGGCTGCTGTTGTCAAGTAGGTTGTCGAATTTCTGTCTTTCGTGTCTTTGTAATAAATTGTGGATTCGTCTCTGAAGTTGTTTTAGTTGTTTTTTGTCATCGTCCCGTCGGTGTTTGTAGAATTTTCGTTGTGTCTGTCTCTTCTGTCGAATTAAATCAAGTATGTCGTTTGGGAGGGTGTGGTGTAGGTTTTTAGTCACTATGGTGGTTTTCCGGTAAGCATTTTTAACCTTTTAAAGACTAATGGGAAAGAGGTTTCCCAGAGCATTTCAACCCAGCGGTACCAATGGGAACTTTTTCGCTTGACCTCCAGAGGCGTGCGACGTTTCTTATCTATCGCTTGCTGACGGGTGACAAGCAGTGGCGCGGCTATTCTCACGTTCGGCGCTCCGGCCTACGCCATCCGGCAGGGATGTGTTGACGGAGTACGGTCTTCCGAGGCGCGAAAGGGAGCGTGGGTTGCTCTGACTTTTCATGCTTCTACAGTGCGCCGCAGCTTGAGAAACAGGAGAATGTTGATCGCCGTTCAACATTCACCTGGAGGCGCCGCTCTAACGACAATAAAATTATAATAAGTTCACATACCACAGTAAGAACAGAAGAGATGATTTCTGTTTGGAATTTATAACGGAATTTGGGTTTCGTGGGGCATGTACATATAACTTTGACTAATTTGTTCCATAATGTATTCTTTTAACTTCGTATGTAATAATTAACTTGTATTAGAAAGATATTTTTTCTACAGTAGCAGATAACAATAGGGTGAAATCAAGTTTATATCAGTGCAATAAATATATCGTTTTTATATTTTGTTACCTATTGTATTGTATTATTTGCAATGTCTTAATATTTTATTGTATTGGCATAAACCAAAGACGTGGTTCCATATAAATATCTCTTCAGCTTATCAAAGCTTTTCTTTTGTTAGGGCACCTTCTTCTTTAGGCCCTTGTTCTTATACATAGCGCTTCACTGTCTACTATCTCCTGTCACACACCCCAGTCATAACAAACCCGCCACGGCCCACGCTTCTCACGGGCGATCGCAGTCGTATTCTGCTAATAGTTGCTGCTTGCGCTTGGGTCGTGTGCTTTTTGAAGTAAAATGGCTTGTCGAGAACAATCGCTAACAACACGCAAAATTGAGTTACTTTTGGACAGTGACAGTGACTGTGCATCTTTGTTCAGTCTGGAAGATGATCCATGCCAATATAATTAAACATTTTCAGCTCCGATCAAGCTGTCCATCTCCGTGCATTGATTCCGTTCAAGATGCTAAATCACTACGATTTAGCTTTATCCATGTTGTACGAAATACATTTCATACGCATTTAAAATAAAATTAAGGAAAATTAAGTACTTTTACATTTTTAGATTTTTTTTTACTTTCCCAAACCACTTTGAAAAATTTGAAAAAATCATACTTTTCATAGTTTTATATAGATTCAATATCCTAAACGGCTTCTTTGAATATTTTAAAACTATTTTTATATTTGAAAAATAGATTCTTAAAATTCCAACATTGTAATTGATTTTCATAAAGTATTATGTAGGTTACCTCAAGTGGGAAATATTTTTTAAAATTTTGAAACATACTAAATATAAAAGCAATTTAAACATCAAATGAGGAAAACTTCGTTGCGCAGGCTGGGTGGGTGGAGTAAAGAATGAAAATTCGCAGAAAAAATGAATAAGATCATTGCTCAAAATATTACTTAATTTTGCAGAGGAAAAGTGGATACTGTCTTAGTTAAGCCCTTTAAATCTCTATCAACAAGGACTTTCAACACTTGGGGGTAGCTGTCATCGTTCGCCGCAGTTAAACCTCCTCTGGGGTCAAGCAAATTCGTCTATTTAAAAAAGTCGGTACCGCACGGAGTGCAGAAGGAAAAAAACTCGGTCGCTAAAAGGTTAATTTGTTTCGTCAGATGGGAAATTGAGTTTTCTATTTCGGGTATGGTGGAAATGGTTGGAGGGCAGTGGATCTTTTTAGATAGGATATGGGTGTAGGTTTTCCAGTCTGTGTTGGGGGTGGGGGGTGGGTGAGGGGTGTGGAAAGGTGTGTTGGCGGTAGTGGTAAATAGAATTGGTAGGTGGTCCGAAAGGTCAAAAAGGTCGAATTTTATTATTGGGGTGGAGACAGTTAGATTTGAGGAATGAAGGATTATGTTAAGGATATCGTTGGGTTGGTTCTGGATAAAGTGTGTGGGTTCGGATGGGCATTTAATTTGGATAGATGGGTGGGCATTTAGGAAGTGTTCTAGTTTTCGTCCTGGTGTGTTATAAGTCCGGCAGCCCCACTGGGTGGATTTCGAGTTCAAGTCGCCTGTGAGAATGAATGGGTATGGGAGATTAAGGAGGATGGTGAGGTCGGAGTCAGGGAGGGGTGTACTGGGTCGGATGTATGCTGAGATGATTATTAAGGGAGTTGTGGGGGTTCCTATTATGACGGCAGAGCATTCGAGGGTGGAGGTATTAGGGAGTTGGAAAGTGGTGTGTGGGATATTATTTCTTATAAGGATGGCCGTGCCTCCATTGGCGGTGATGCGGTCATTTCTATGGGTGATGTAATGTGGGATGGAGAAGGAGGTGTTAGGTTTGAGCCATGTCTCTTGTAGACATAGAATCCCGACGGAGTGGTCTTTCAGGAATTGGATAAGGAGAGGTTTCTTTTGGGTGATACCGCCACGTACGTTCCATGAGGATAGGGATTGGAAGCGAAAGGAGGGGGGCATTTAGTCTGCAAGGTCAGAAAGTGCAATACCTGCCAGGATGAGCTTTTGGAGGATGTCCCCTGGGCCCTTGAAGATTTGAATTACGGTTTTTATGACGGTGAGAATTTTGGAGAGGTTTGATGATCTTAAGAAGGTGAAGAGTTCTTTTAAGTCTGATAGTGAGGATGATGATGATGGGTTTTGTGAGTTTTGGCTTGGGTCTAAGGCAGAGGCGTAGGAGTGGGATTGGTTTCCAAGGCGTGGGAAGGATTGTTGGTCAAAATGGAATGTGGTGTTTTGAGTAGTGGAAGTTCTTGTGAGTTGTTCAAGTCTGATTTCTTTGGCATGAGTGATATAGCGGCAGGTTGGGTCATAGGCAGGATGGTTTCCGGTACAGTTTATACATTTATAAGAAGGGGAGGGGGATTTTTGGAGAGGGCATTTTTCTGTTTCATGAAAGTTGGCACAGAGGGCACATATAGTCTGGCGTCTGCAGTAGGCTTTGGTGTGAAATAATTTCTGGCAATTCTTGCACTGTGGGATGTGGTCGGTCTTTTTGTAGTTTTCTGTCCTAATGCTATAGTGTCCAACATACTTTAGTTTTTGTCTTGTCTCTGTCACGTCCTTTTTTGGTATTTCTAGAATGTACAGTCCAAGTGGGGTGAGTCGGTCGTTGTCTCGTTTCTGCATTTCGTTGATATGGTATACAGTCAGTCCTAAGTCAGTCATGTGCTCGCGTATTATGTCTAGGGAAAAACCTGGTGGCAGTCCTTTCAGTACAATTTTGTCCCGGGTGTCTTCTGTTGCTCTATTGAAGTAGTAGGAGAGGTTGGGAAAGTAGAGGTTCTTAAGGTTTGGGTCGGATTTGATTTTGTCAAGTGTGTCTCGTATTTGTGCGTGGGCCGTGACGGTCTTTGGGGAAATGATCAGCTCTGTTCTATTGCATTTTACTGTCAGTTGTTTGTTGCAGTGATCAGATAGGTCCTTAGTCAATTCTTCTGGGCTGAACATTGTATTTAATTCAATCTTAAACTGTCCGATTCTGGGGCGCATGGTCGGGGGTTGGGTGGGTTGGGGAGTGGTGGTTGTAGTAGAGGTTGAGGAGTTCTGTTGGGAGGTGCTTGAGGTTTGGGTGTGTCCTGAGGAGGAAGGGTCATCACTTGTGGAAAGGAGTTGGAAGGCATTTTGGAGGGGGATTTGCTGGGGTATGGGAGGGGGTTGCTGCCTGACAGTTTTCTTGGGAATTTGGAAAGCTCCACCTGTTGGATCAGAAGGGATCTGTTGGGAAGGATTTCCTCGTATGGGGGAAGTGGATCTGTCCCTTTTAACACTTGGGGCACGTCCACGGTCGCTATCCGTTGGCGGGATACCTTCGGCGTCCATTGCGTCGCTGGTGTCTCCGCTGCAACTGCTTTTGCCCTGCATTGGAAGGCGCGGCCGTAGCCGCTTTTCCGTTGCCGTCTGCTCCTTCGGGTTGTCTTTCCGCTCGCCAAGTTTCCTTAATGCTTCCCGAAACACGCTCCTCGGCACCTTAGAGAAGTCGTAGGCAGGTCTCCCTCAGCCCTTAGTGACGCCGTGTGGTGTCCCACGTGGTCTCCCAGTCGACCGCGTCGGTTGAGACTTTGACCGCAGGCTGCTGTTTCACCAGGTTAGAAGTCCGTAAAGAAGACGTAGATATATCCACACTGTGAGAGTTTCACCGTCCAAGTCGCTACTACAGCTAGCTAACAGCGCTCGACTGCTCGAAGTAACTCGGAGGACTGTAACTCAGGACTGTAACTGTTCGGCAGCACGTCGTCGACTGATGCACTCAGGCGTCGAGGAGCCGTATTTATACGCGCGGTTCGCGCGCTCGCGACTGATTGGGCCGCGTCACCGGTGATCGCGCGTGATTGGCTGGGCACGTCGGTGGTGTTAATGGGCTGCTGCGCCACGTCAGCGGTACTGGTTGGCTGCCGAGATTTTGCGTAACGAAGTGCCGGGTACCATGCTTTATTTAAATTTGCACCTTCTTCTTTCCTGTTAAAATTATTTTTATGTTTGTAAATCTCGATGGCCTCCATTTGGAGTCTGCTATAGTAATGCGTGGTGGTGGAGAGAATATCAGTAGCTTCAAAGCGTATGTCATGGCCGCGTCCTGACAACGCGCGATCGGCAACTGATGATTTTTCTGTTTGTCCTAAACGGCAGTTCCTTTTGTGCTCTGTTATTCGTGTATTGAAACTTCTCCCCGTAGTGCCTATGTACACGGACCCGCAAGAACAAGGAATTCTATACACTCCGGCTAGAGACATGCGATCCTGGGGATCTTTTGCTGAGCGTAATATGTTGCGAAGTTGTTGGGTGGGTTTGAAGATGGTTCTGACCCCATGTCTAGTTAACAATCTCCCTATGCGATCTGTTACTTTCTTCACATAGGGCAGGAAAACTGTACCATGTGTTAAGTCTTGCGTATGGTCGCGATCAGCGGTTTTCCTCTTCGGGTGTAGGGCCCTTCTAACTTCATCGGGCTTGTATCCATTGGCTTGCAATGCCTTCTCGAGGTGTTGTAGTTCTTCGGGTAGGTGGTCAGGTTCGCAAATGCGTTTGGCACGGTTGTAAAGGGTTTTAATCATGGCACGTTTTTGACTGGGATGATGATTTGAGTTTTTGTGTAAATAACGATCGTGTGTGTAGGCTTCCGGTAAACTTTATGTCCGAGGGAGCCATCTGGATTCCTGTTGACCAAAACATCTAGGAAAGGTAGTTGTTTGTCTTTTTCCACCTCCATAGTAAATTGAATTCTTGGGTGGATATTATTCAGATATTCCAGAAAATCCGACAACTGCTCACCGTGGCTCCAGACCACAAAGTTATCATCCACATAGCGAAACCAATGTGTCGGTTTCAAAGGAGAACTGTTTAACGCAGTGTCTTCGAAAGCTTCCATGTAAAGGTTGGTCACAATCGGGCTTAATGGATTGCCCATAGCTACGCCGTCCGTCTGTTCATAAAAATTACCATTCCATTGGAAGTACGTTGTGGTCAGTGTGTGTTTAAACAGCGAAACTATATCCTCTGGAAAATATTTTGCTAAGAAATTTAAAGTATCTTGCACTGGAACCATTGTAAAAAGCGATGTGACATCAAAACTAACCAGTAGATCGTTAGGCTTTAAGCGAAGTCCTTTTAATTTATCAATGAAGTGATAGGAATCCTTAATATGTCTTTCTGAGTTCCCAATATGGGGTTGCAGTAGTTTGGAGAGATATTTAGCCAAGGTGTACGTTGGCGAATTAATAGCACTCACAATTGGTCGCAAAGGTGTATCCGGTTTGTGAATCTTTGGTAAGCCATAGAGTCTAGGAGGTAGCGCCTCAGAAATCTTTAGACTCTTTTGTTCCTCAGGTGATATCGAGGATTTCTTGAGAAGATCATTGGACTTCCGTAAAATAGAAGCCGTTGGATCTTTAGGAAGAGGCCTGTAATTATCGGTATTCAAAATGTCCCTGGTTTTTTGTTGGTAATCTTCAGTGTCCATAATGACAGTTGCATTACCTTTGTCGGCAGAAATAATAATTATATCCTTATTCCGGTTTAAGTTCTTTAGGGCAGACTTTTCTCTGTTGGTGATGTTGCATTCAGGTGGTTTAGCGTGTTGTAAAATTCTCGCAGAGTCAAGTCGAATTTCTTCCGCTACATCTGGCTGTAATTTGCGAATCACTGGTTCGATACTAGCAATAATATCTTCTACAGGTAACTTATTTGGAGTAATGGCGAAGTTACCTCCTTTGGCCAAAACCGACGTTTCTTCCTGTGTTAATTGATGTTTAGAGAGATTAACCACGACCCGTCCGATATCTAAATTAGGTGCAGATTGTCCCGAATTGTCATGGCATTGGCTAAATTTCTTCTTCTGGCGTGTCGTAGTTTGGTCCTTGATACACATCATGCTGTTGTGGGTTAATCTGTCAAATAAATCCCAATCATAATTTCGAAGAGAATTGCTAACTTTAAGATGGATTTGGATTAATTCTTTGTCAATAAAGGCCAAATTCCGCCTAGTTTCGTGTATTCTATCTCGCAAAAGACCTCTTTCGGCGCGATCGTAGATTCGGTGTGATGAAGCCGTTTTAAAATTACGTTTCTGTCGTAAGAATCGTGGTATA
>JAHLJT010005878.1:0-48356 GCA_031308135.1 Acheta domesticus
ATATCTTAAGTTGTAGAGCCTAGAAAAAATTCCCTTCGGTAATCTCTATAAGTTGTTCGTTAAAGAGACGATTTGGAGATGTTCGAGTCCCTGAAAACATCAGCTAGTAACTACTAATGCTATTACCATCTAGATACAATTCAACCAAATTTTTTAACGGACTGAAGACTCCAGATGGAAGCGATGTTAATTTATTACTCGCGAGATCTAGCAGTAAAACATCAGTCAGACCTGCAAAGGTGCCTGCGGAAATAGAAACCAGTCCGGTCCGATGGAGTATCAAGAGCTGCAGATTGACAAGTCCAGAAAAAGCCTCTCTCGGTAGAGATTCCAATTGGTTCCCAGACAAATCGAGCCTTCTGAGTCGATGGCATCGGTTGAGAGGTCCGTCCAAACTGCGGATGGCGTTGTTGGAAGCGCGGAGATCTACAAGAGCGCACTTTTCGGGTAGGAAGTTGAGCTTCTGCAGATCGTTATCGCTGATAATGAGCAACTTCAGTGCAGCCAAGTTCTTCAGTTCGTCAGTCGCGTTCGAAATGCGGTTGTTTGAAACGTCCAGCAAAGTCGTCCCGGCGTTCAAGGGCGGGGCGCGTGGAACATCCGATAGGTAGTTGCTGGATATGTTCACCTCAACGACGTACTTCCCGATGGGGTTGGGAAACGTCGTGAAGTAGTTGCGGGAAAGATCAACGGCTGTGGTGCGGCCCGCGCAAAGCTCCTTTTTGCGAAAGAGGCTTCGCTCGCGATTCGAACAGTCCACACGGCGCCACACGACTCCGGAACACGAGCACGCGCGCCCAGAATCCAGAGGTGGCGGCGCGCTTCCGCTCTCGACCTTCAGATTCGCTTGCGATATCGCCAGCCACAGGACCGTCCACACTACGAACGAATCCTTGCGTTTAGCCATTGCGGCTCCCAGAGGCGTTTATCCTCGTGTCTCTTGTGCCTCCTGCTCACTAAATGAGGTCGCAGCAGAGAAATGAGATGAAGCGGGCCAGACCACACTTCCACAGGAAGTGTGATAAATCTTCAAGCAGTATCTTACTGCGGTGAACTATTATCATTCGGAAGACTATTATTATCCGTCGGAAGAAACGAAAACTCTTGTTTTTCGAGAGGCATAAATTGGTTCCTATTATTTTCGTGTGTTTTCCATTAAATCACAATTCAACTTTGTAGAGAAATGACATGCAATTTTGTTTTTGTATTATGCTATTTGTTGTAAATTCATTTTATAATATTACTAGCTGACCCGGCAAACGTTGTTTTGCTATATAAATTATTCCTACGATTATTTTAGTAGAAAAGAAATAGTAACTTATTGTCAGTGTTTGAGGATGTGTGTATATATGAGTTGAAGAGTCATGGAGCGCTGAGGACGATGATGGAATATAAAAATAACACAATACAAAAACATTTATATTTTTAATTTTTTGTTATTTATTTTTTTAAATGGTGTAAATCGCTATAATAATTTTACTAAAAAACAATATCAAACCCTCAACGCACTAGAGTGTACAATGATTTTTGTTATTCCATCTTGAGCTAACACAAATAAACTCAAGGCTTGGCCACTCAAGAGCATGCCACGTATAATTGACCGTGTGAAAAACATGGTATGCTCATGAATAAGCCACAATCAGACATCGTTTGGCTTGAGACTTATTGATAGTCATCGCAAATGCCAATCTTAACGGAAATTGAAGACTTTTAAATTGAACTGCCACATCTATGGGTATAATAGAGATCCGTGGCAGTAATAAATTACATTCTCACCTCGAAATTTGCCATTTAAAATGAGGGCTTTGGCAACATTTTTCATTATAGCCCTGCAAATTAATCATAAATTACTTAAAAATTACACCGACATAGAAAAATTATAATTTTAAAATTTCGATTAACGCCAAAACAATAAAAATAATGGCCGAAAACTGTAGTGAGAGAGAAACGGCTTATTGTGTGAGAGATCTCATCCCTACTCCGTGCTGCTTACTGGATCAGAAGCAATGTTGCCAGATGTGAAACTTCCGATTGCGGAACTTTAAGTTCAAACATGCGGATTTCTTCTCATGAATGAGGATTTACTCATATAATTTAAAAATAGGGGAAAACATCAATTATATAATTAATTTAAATAATTATATATAATATATATAATTAATATATATAAATATGTAATATATATTATATATAATATAGCGACATAGAATTTCGTTTTATTAATTAAATAAATGCGATATTGTCTCACTATATTTGTTCTATATTTGTTTTCACTATATATAATGTTCTCGATTCACCCAAGAAATTAAAAATATAAAATATCAGTATTTTTGTTATAAATGTACTTTCAATTTATTTTTAATCTCAGTTTAATATGAAGCCGCGACTAACGTAATTTCAACATTTTTAATTTCAATATCCGCGAAGTGCATTCCTCCGGCTTGAGTAAACGCAGTAAGAATCTGGACGACGATCCGTATTTTCTTATTTGGCGTATTCGAAAACGACTAACCAATGTGTTGTCGCCTATTTGTTCTCTGAATCTGTAACAGTAAGACAATAAAGGGCAGAGTTCACGACACCTAGGTGCATGGTCATCTATTTTCGAATACGCCAATTGGATAAAACCCTAATGATTGGTAGATGATTGGTGTTTATTGCTTTCTACATTAATCGAATAGAGAGACACAGCATTTTGAACATTCAAACTTTGTCAACCATAGTTATCGGGACATCTAACGATCGTTTTAATAACTGAGGAAATGAAAAAAATGGATTTTAATCCACTATCATTGAAATGCGGATTTTCTTTGCCATCCGCATCGCTTAATGCGGGTTGCGGATTAGGTACATCTGGCAACACTGCGGAAATGCGGTACATTTGGCAACATTGGTCAGAAGTGACGCCGGTAGACGCCAGGCGGAGATCCTGGTCAAGTGATAATTACATTATTATATCATGTAAATCAATCAGGGTTCTCTTTACCTAAAATCTTTAACTCAAACATATTAAAAGACGGCAGGAAAAAGTAATAAATAAATCTTCTCTAAAGGACAATCATTTAAAAAATCGTTATAAAATACATGTACGCATTTTTAGCTCTTCAACAATGAATTTATTTTCCATTTTGTACATTCGAGAATTTAATAGCAACTTCCGAAGTCTAACTAAATATTAATTAATTAAGACTAATTAAAGATTTCGCGGAACCAAACATCACAAATTATTAAAACAAGTTCCTAATCCTAATGTCATTTTTACCTGCAGTCAAATAGTAATTGCCGATTTTCCTGCTAATTATAGTATTAATTATAGTATATATTAGTCTCTAATATGCTTAAGAGTCCTCAAATCTAACGCAACAATGTTTCGCGCAGACAAACATTTTTCTAGCTGACCCCGGCAGACATTGTTCTGCCCCTATATCTCTCTTTCTCCTTCACTCTCTCTTTCCCCGTCTCTCTTTCTCCGTGTCTCTCTCACTTTCTCCGTGTCTTTCTCCGTCTCTCTTTCTCCGTGACTCTCTCTCTCTTTCTCCGTGTACCTCTCTTCTTCCGTGTCTCTCTCTTTCTCCGTCTCTTCTCTCTTTCTCCGTCTCTCTCTCTCTCTCTCCGTGTGCAGATTTCGTGCAGATTCTACAAGTCCGACGTGCAGATTCTGCACGTCGCTGAGCAGCTGCGTAATATAGAGAAACGCCGTGTGTGAAATACACCTCTGTGTGAAATACATAAAGTGTGCAGCGGGTTGCGTAAAAAGTTTTGTCCGAAAAATTAAAAAAATTGGGGTGGACCACCCTTGTCACTAAGGGGCATAAAAATAGATGACATCCTATTCTCAGATCTACTGAATACACATGTAAAATTTCATCAAAATAGGTCCAGCCGTTTCGGAGGAGTATGGTAACTAAAACTGTGACACGAGAATTTTATATATATATATATATATATATATATATAAATATATATATATAAATATATATATATATATATATATATATATATATATATACATATATATACACTAGCTGACCCGGCAAACGTTATTTTGCCATATAAATTATTCCTAGGATTATTTTAGTAGAAAAAATGACTAATTGTCTGTGTTTGAGGATGTGGTATATATAAGTTGAAGAGGCATGGAGCGCTGTGAACGATGATGGAATATAAAAATAACACAATACCAAACATTTATATTTTTAATTTATCGTAATTTATGTTTTGAAGTTATATACATTGCTAATTATAATAATTTTACTAAAAAATATCAATCCCCCAACGCAATAGAGTGTACAATATTTTTTGTTATCCCATCTTTAGCTAATACAAATAAACTAGATGGTTTGCCCATTCGAGAACTTGCCACGTATAATTTACCGTGTGAAAAACATGGTGTGCTAAAACAAAAGCCACAAACAAACATCGTTTGGTCTTGAGACTTATTGATAGTCATCGCAAATGCCAATCTTAACGGAAATTGAAGACGTTTAAATTGAATTGGCACATCTGTGGGGATAATAGAGATCCGTGGCAGTAATATATTATCACCTCGAAATTTGCCATTTAAAATGAGGCTTCGACGTTTTTCATTACAGCCCTGCAAATTAATTATGAGTTATTTAAAAATTACGCCGAAATAGAAAAATGATGATTGTAAAATTACGATTAACGCCCAAACAATAAAAATAATGTCAGAAAACAGTAGTGAGTGAGAAACGGCTTATTGTGTGAGAGGTCTCATCCCTACTCCGTGCTGCTTATTGGGTCAGAAGCAATGTTGCCAGATGTGAAACTTCCGATTGCGAAGTTTTAAGTTCGAAAATGCGGATTTCTTCTAATGAATGCAGATTTACTAATACAATTTAAAAATAGGGGAAACATCAGTAATTCATATATCGACATAGAATTCCGTTTTATTAATTAAAAAATGCGATATTGTCTCACTATACTTGTTCTGTATTTGTATAATGTTCTCGATTCACCCAAGAAATTAAATATATAGATATCGATATTTTTGTTATAAATGTACTTTCAATTTCTTTTTAATCTCAGTTTAATATGATGCCACACACACACACACACACACACACACAAGTAACGTAATTTCAACGTTTTTAATTTCAATATCCGCGAAGTGCATTCCTCCGGCTTGAGTAAACGCAGTAAGAATCTGAACGACGATCCGTATTTTCTTATTTGGCGTATTCGAAAACGACTAACCAACATGTTGTCACTTATTTGTCCTCTGAATCTCTAACAGTAAGACAATAAAGGACGGAGTTCACGACAACACCTTGGTGCTTGGTCATCAATTTTCGAATACGGCAATTGGATAAAGCCCTAATGATTGGTAGATGATTGGTGTTTTATTGCTTTCTACTTCAATCGAATACAGAGAGACAGCATTTTGAGCATTCAAACTTTGTCAACCATAGTTAGTGAGACATCTAACAATCGTTGTAATAACTGAGGAAATGAAAAAAATGTATTTTAAACTACTATCATAGAAATGCAGATGTTTTTGGCATCCTCATCGCTTAATGCGGTTTAAGTGTTAATAATGCGGTATAAAATGCGGAAATGCGGTACATCTGGCAACACTGGTCCAAAGTGACACCGATAGACGCCTTGCGGGGATATTGATCAAGTGATAATTACATCATTATATCATGTAAATCAATCAGGGTTTTCTTTACCTCTTGTAGCACTAAATGGCAGTAAAAACCTATATATTAAAATACGACAGGAGCAAATAATTAACGATAATAAGTAAATCTTCTCTAAAGAACAATTATTTAAAAAATTATTATAAAATGCATGTACACATTTTTAACTCTTCAACAATGAATCTGTTCCCCATTTTGTACATTAGAGAATTTAATATCAACTTCCGAAGGCTAACAAAACATTAATTAACTAAGGCTAATTAAACAATTCGCAGCAACAAACATCACAAATTATTAAAACAAAGTTCCTAGTCATATCTACCTACAGTCAAATAGTAATTGCTGTGCTTTTTTTTCCTGCTAACTATAGTGTTAATGATATATTAGTCTCTAATATGCTTATGACTCCTCAAACCTAACACAACAATGTATCGCGGAGACAAACATGTTTCTAGTTGAGGCCGGCAGACGTTGTTCTGCCCCTATATCTCTCTTTCTCCTTCCCTCTCTCTCTTTCCCCGTCTTTCTCCGTCTCTCTCTCTTTCTCCATTTCTCTTTTTCTTTCTCCGTCTCTCTTTCTCTTTCTCGGTCTCTCTTTCTCTTTCTCGGTCTCTCTTTCTCTTTCTCCGTCTCTCTTTCTCTTTCTCGGTCTTTCTCTTCCTCCGTCTCTCTCTTTCTCCGTCTCTCTCTTTCTCCGTCTCTCTCTTTCTCCGTCTCTCTCTTCGTGTCTCTCTTTCCCCGTCTCTCTCTTTCTCCGTCTCTCTCTCTCTTTCTCCGTCTCTCTCTCTGTGTTATTCACATTTAATAGCAGATTCTGCACATCCCTGAGCAGATGCTTAATATGGAGAAACACCGTGTAGCAGGTGAGATACCGCAGTGTGAAATACCTACCGTGTGTAGCGGGTTGCCTAAAACGTTTAGTGAGAAAAATTAAAAAAAATTGGGGTGAACCACCCTTATCACTAAAAAATAGATAACAACCTATAAAAATAGATAACAACCTATTCTCAGACCTACTGAATATACATATGAAATTTCATCAAAATTTGTCGAGCCGTTTCGGAGGAGTAAGGTAACTAAAACTATGACACGAGAATTTTATATATATATATATATATATATATATATATATATATATATATATAAAACTATGACACGAGAATTATATATATATATATATATATATATATATATAAAATTCTCGTGTCATAGTTTTAGTTACCTTACTCCTCCGAAACGAAATATATATATATATATATATATATATATATATATATATATATAGAGAGAGAGAGAGAGAGAGAGAGAGGGGGGGAGAGATTGATCGCGAAGAGATATGTCGGTATATTGGGTATGACAAATTAAATGGTCGCAAGGTTTAATTATGGTGATGGTAAAGAGTTAAATACCCAGAATTATTTCAAACAGTGGCAGGTAGGAAAGAAACTTTTGTAGTTTTTCTTTCCTAGGAATTATTTTCTTACACTTAATTATGAATTAAAGTACATTTTCTCAAAATAGTTTGGAAATTTGTGAAAATAGCATTGCAATACGAAAAGTTGCGGAAAATTCATTATCGAAACAGATAATCAAAAGCGATTGAAGTACAAGAAAGTGACTCAAAAGAGCTTTAAAAATATTACGCATACTTATCATTCCTGACCAACACACATACACATCTACATTTTTATATTTCAAGATTATTATATTCATTAATACTAGACTAGATTTAATGATAACGTCTTCGACTTACATTTTAATACGAATGCTGAAACATCATGGTTCATGACCAGCTGATGTTCATATTTTCGAAAATGCGAATACAAATCCATTAGGATTTTTTTGAGTGATTGATGTTTCTGGGCGTGTCAACTATATATTCTGTAGGAAAATGTGAACTTTAATATCTAGTGTTATCCTACAAACTGTATAACACGTATATAATAGCCAAATGAAATTTGCAAAGAAATTCTTAACAAGAGGGTTTTTGGAAGGGATATATTTTCTAAATCCATATGTTAATTAAAGATTTGAATTCCACACAAAGGGTATAGCGGAATAAGATAGGTAAAAATTGGCCCACGACCAAACTGGAAGAGGATGATGCTATCTTATTCTACACCAAAAATAACGTAGAAAAACCATTTTTTATAATTTTGTATCTTACTATTGTGACATAATATTGAAAAATGTGTTTTTTACCCCCTTCTCACTTTTGACGCTGAATCTAGGCAGAATTTTGATTTTCTTAACATGTAACGTAACGGACTGTATTCTTTAGACAATTTTCTAAGATATACACTAATTTATTTTGATATTTTTGATACTTAAGACCAACATAAGGGACGATTTTCAGTGAAAAATCTTACTTTTTTAATTTTTTAACACTTGTTTTTAGAATTTCATGTCGAATGCTAAATGGTAAATGAAAATGATTTAGGAACAAAATGACAATTTTCATTGGATTCCTCGTGAAAAACTATATAAATAATCGACTGATTGATCCAATTTCACTTTGTGGTCAACCCATTTTTTCGGACTTAGAAACGCATCAATTCCATTTTTTAAAATTTTTTTGTGCTTAGTAAACTGTCATATAAGTTTCTGTGATTTTTAACTCAAATTTCTTTTTTTTCTGAATTGATAGAAAAATGATCCATCCTTCTGTTTAAACTACCAACTTATATTTCGTACACCTAAGGATATACCTTATTGTAATATATTTAAGTTTTTGAATAACAAAAAATGGGTAATTAATATTTAATATACATTTCACTAGAATAAAGTTTAAAAAATTTATATTAAAAATGTGAAAAAAATAGAAAATGATTTTCACAAATGGTGGATTTTGTTTTCAAAATAATAATAATAATAATAATAATAATAATAATAATAATAATAATAATAATAATAAAAATACAATTTATTAATGAAACAAATCTACAGCTCTTTAAATTAATTTTCATTAAAATTCACTATTCCTTCTTAATTTTCACCTTCTTCATCGTCGCTCATTATTGGTCAATATATGAGGAGATCTCTTCCTGATTGAAGAGTTCCGAAAGCTTCACAGCAGGCCTAAGAATTTTGCTTTGATATCTTGCATTCGAAAGATAATAGATTACAGCTGCGACATGCGAACAGCAGTAAACTGTTCTTAATCCGTTAGGACATTCACATGTCTAACGTTGAATCCCAGCACATCCATTAGTAAATGGCTTGTACACTATATTATAGCACTTACAAGTTTTGCTCTTAATATGTCGGGATCTTACCCGCACATTAATTATATTTTGTTGTGTTTTGACATATTCCAAATCCAGTGGTGCGTCACACTGGAACCCTACCATCAGCTCTTACCAACTGATATTGGAACTCATTTGACGAAGCCACGATTTTACAGTCGTCTAGGCTTTAATCGATATGGTCACGAGCCTTTGCTTTGCCCTTCCTTTGGTAAAGCTGGATGACGAGTTCCGGGGGACAGCAACAGGCATACATTAGATCATAGAAAGAACATTAAAGATTCATTAACTGCTTTTTGGTATATCCATACAAGTCACTATACAAATAAAATTGCTATTAGGTCAAGGATTTACTGTTCTTTAATATTCTAAATTTAATATTTTTATTTGTATTTCCACTCAAATTATGTCCAGGAAAAATATAAGAATGGTTTAGGGACATTGCAATTAAAACCAATATAAAATAATGATTTAAGACATAACTGATGCATTTCTAAGTCCGAAAAAGGGGTTGACCACAAAGTGAAATTGGATCAATCAGTCCATTATTTATATAGTTTTTGACGAAGAATCCAATGAAAATTGTCATTTTGTTCCTAAATCAAGCATTCGACATGAAATTTTAAAAAAGGGGTAAAAATAAAAAAGTAATATTTTTCATTGAAAATCGTCCCTTATGTTGGTCTTAAGTATCACAATATCAAAAAATTAGTGTATATCTTAGAAAATTGTCTAAAGGATACAGTTCGTGACGTTACATGTTAGGAAAATCTAAATTCCGCCTAGATTCAGCGTCAAAAGTGAGAAGAGGGTTAAAAACACATTTTTCGATATTATGTCACAATAGTAAGATACAAAATTATAAAAATTGTTTTCTCTAGGTTATTTTTGGCGTAGAATAAGATAGCATCATCCTCTTCTAGTTTGGTCGTGGGCCAATTTTTACCTATCTTATTCCGCTATACCCTTTTCTCGTTTGATAATTATAGCACCACCAGATTAACGACTTTCAAATGATTGAGAGATTTAAAACTCCAATTAAATTTCAACACTATGCTACATTACTCATATCAAAGTACATAATCACAATAAAATATAATATATAAGTATTAGCTGCTCAACTACTTCAATAGTTGATTAAATTCCACACAGCACTAGTGCAAGGCAGTAGAAAAATTGGTAACTGATCTTTCAACTTAAACGTATCTGCATATTTTGCACCAATATATTTATTATGTTTTTGTGAAAGGATTAAAAAGAGAAATGAATATGAATCTGTTTGTTGCATTTACGGAATAACGTCCATGTTCTTTTGTGACAACGAACGCATTTTTGCTTTTTCTCCCTATATTACAGGAACCATCTGAACAATACAATCTTAAACTTGAACTAAAATCCGTATTGAAGGTTCAGGCTGTGACTTTGGACCACGTCAGAGTTAAGGTATATTAGTTTCGATCCAAAGATAGTTAAGTTTGGTGGAGGTGGCGAGGACAGAAATAGTTTCGAAGCCCAAGAAGGGATGTCTGTGTGACACAAATAACTCGAAGATTAGAAGTTTATGATCGGGAACTTTGTAAACGAAACACGAGTAAGATCTACTTACGCCGACATATATACCAAAATATCACTTCCATTGGTGAAAAATCTAATAGTTACAACCCTGCAAAGTGAGTATTAAGCTTTTCAGTAAGAAATTATAATCACTGTTGCTTGATAATGCAATATTTCTTTTCTCCTTGGTCTAGTACGTAAAAACTACGTTATCCGATTCAAACTAATTCAGCAGTTTAAACAGCATTATCTCACAGAGTAATGCGTTTTTAACCTTTGTAACAGATTTTGCAAGAAACATTTTTTCTTGAAATCAGCATAATCCCACATGCAGCAGTTGACTGCATAGAGATTAGATTAGAGATAAGATTATAAAGGATGGAGGACCAATGTGAAGCAATATTTCAGTAACACTAACGTTTTTAGATAAAGATTTCTTGCAGGTGTTAGCTGGACAACCGACGTCCTTATCCAGAAATCTGCTATCCAAGTAGCACGATTTAAAATTTATTTACAATATAGTCTCGAAAAAGAGCAAAATATCAAAGAATTATTCTAAATTATTGTTAATTATACTTTTCTAAATTATTACAGAACATGAATCGGGAAATGAAACACGTTATAATAATCATGGGAGCAATACTAATAAAGCCCGAGTACACTCGGGGTTTTAATTTTTTCAAATATTTAAAAGCCCGAGTATACTCGTGTTCTTTTCCAATGTGTGGTAGAAAATTGGAAATATTTGGACCGCCTTTTGATTTAATAATTGGTAAGTTAAGCGGTTTAAATCCCCTAAAATTGTCCAAAAATATGTCTCTCAATACTATTGTCTACAGAAAGCTGTAAGGAATAAAATCTTATTCCGTTTCATTGAATTTCATTTATCTCATATTTGTATTAGAAAATTGAAAATGTTACTCATGAGCAGCTTTTGCTGCTAAAATTGACACAAGCGATCCTCATACCCTAGTGTGAAACTAACGTTGTTGGTCAATGTTAAACACAGTATTCAAGAAAGAAACACGGTGTCGCGAAATAAAAGTAAATATAAACAGTTTCTAGGGATTCTTTCATTTTTTCGCCTCAATCTTAACACACGACCTCACAGACCTGCCAGGGTGACCATTCATATTGCATGTACCTTGTTCACCTGCCTGTGGTTCATCAAATGCCGGGAAGGCAAGATTTGACATCAAGAGCATCATCTGCTTCAAACAATACTACCATTTCCCGAGCACTGCAAACACATGTTTCCCAGTTTATCTTGTTACTTCATCTCGCACCTCACATTGACCACAGTCACTTACAGGTGCCTCAACTTTTATCACAATTAATAATTAAAAATAATGAAAAAATCCCTTTTTGAAGCCGTAATTGGATTAAATATCAACACAATACACAAATGACACAATGACATGACTAAACACCGACTCCATCTGAAATAAAAATTCAAAAACACAAAATAGGACGCACGTAGTTGAGTTTTTCACCTCTAGAAGTACTTAAACTAAATGGTAGATGACACCGTACATAAATCTAATATTGTAAATTGAATTAGCACTATAATGAATTATGTGTCGCCTCTAGGTGTCTGAGAATTGACAGAGCAGGGGAGCTGGGCGTTTCAAATACATAAATCATTTTCCCATTAGAAGCAATTCTCAATGGCTTAGTAAAGCTAATGATTTTTTTCGAGATGGTACAAGCAGAACACTAAGTCCATTTTAAATATTTTTGAGTTATTTACATTGCGAAGTTGCATTTAATCTTTTGGTTAGTGAAGTTGTTGACACCCTGGAGTTTTATATGTGCTAAATTATCGACTTTTTAGCTAAATAACAGAAAAGAGAAAATGCACATGGATAATATATCTTTGGGCCTGATTTATTTGATTCTTAAAAGCAATATTACGTATTAGAGAGTGTAGGAAAAAACAGATTTTACCACCTTTACTGCAAAATATTTTAAGTACACTCATTTAACAGAATGAAATTTAAATTGATATATTTCAAAACATGACTTTTGGACTTCGTGACTCTCACTTGTATGTATATTGATGGTTTATTTATTTAACGGCAAACAACTTTTAAAATAAATGTGACATTTGGAGGTGGGAACACAATACATTAATTAGTCATGTCACAGTTCTGAAGCAAAGATTATTTTTCAGTTGCTATGAGGAGAACAGTTATAGGTATGTAAATTTATAATCGTAATGCCATTATTACCGTTATCAGTCCGAAGTTCCGGGGGACTGTAGGTGCAGTTGTCTTCGACGGCGGGGTAAGAGCGGTCTGAGGTTAACGCCCGGGAAACGCCTGACAATGGCACTCGACAATGGATATATACGACAAAGCGCATTTGTTTAGCTTCGTGCCAGTCGCTGGTCAAAGACGGTTTACTACATCTACAGATTAACACTAGCTGCTTGTAAACGTGAATGGAGCATTAAAAAATATTTGTAAATAGTTAAAAGAGAAGTATTGAATGCTTGCACTAGAAAAACAATGTTTACGAATAAATTTAGTCTTTCGCATGGTTTTTCGTTTTCATACGTTGGCAATACCTAATATAAGTTAGGTTGATTTCGGCGCAAGTACTTTTCTTCCTTTCTGCGTTGAATATTAGTTCACATTTAACTGAAGTCGTAACTTGTGTCTCCGGAGAGCACAAGTGAGGAGCCACGAACGTCTACGAAGACACCCGAGCGGAGACGTCTACGAAGACACCCGAGCTCGCGCCACTGATGAATATGATCTATACTGCGATTTTTGTAGGAAGAGCTCTCAAGATAACTCAAATCCCATCTTCGCGATGGAATATGTCACGGCATTTCGTATCATTCACAGTCGTTCCGCTAGATTTCGCACGATCGCGACCGTATGAAGCAGTCCTTGCGATCATGCGACTTCTACCGGCAAGACCGAGAAAAGACGCGAAATGCCGTGACATATTCCATCGCGAAGATGGGATTTGAGTTATCTTGAGAGCTCTTCCTACAAAAATCGCAGTATATGTTGCTCTGTGCCTAGTGCTCTCTCGAGACAATTTGCTATTTACATTGGTTCGGAGTTTGACTTTGAAACCGCGGAAAAAATGTCTCAGTATCGTTGTGACTATTGTGATAAGTCATTTACATTAAATAAGAATTTATCAAGGCATGTAAATAATGTACATAAACAAAATGAAGACAATATAAATGCGATGTATGCAAGTATTCAAGTTCGCGGCGGGATAATTTCAATAGACATAAATCTTCTCATCGCAATATACAAAATGAAGAATCGAACAGTATTTTGTGTGCAATGTGCAATAATTTTACGTGTTCTACACACAGCACCATGCTTCAACATTATAAGTTGCAACATGATATTGTGTTTTCGGATAAAGAGTGCTTAGCATTGAAAGTGAAAAAAAGTTCTCTGAGTGGAAGTTATGTGTTGAAAACAGCGAGAAGAGTAATTTTGTACGTAGAAGAGGAGTAGTTCCTTCTGCAGACGGTAGTTCAAAGTTGACATTTATCTGTTTTCGCAGTGGGGTATTTAAAAGTAGAGGTTCAAATGCTCGTCACGAAAAAATATTGGGAAGTAATAAAATAAATGGTCACTGTCCAGCTAGAATGAAGGTATTGTGTTTTGCTTCTGCTGAAGTAAGAGTGGAATATTTTAAAACGCATGTTGGCCATAAATGTGAACTCGGCCGTATGAGATTAACTAAAGCTGAAAGAGATGAAATTGCAAAAGTATTGCATTGAAAATACCTTTTGACAATATTTTAGATAATCTCAGAGCATCTATTTCAACTGACGAATTGGAACGTCGTGATTTAATAACAAGGAAAGATATTCACAATATAGCAATAGATTGTAATTTGAAAGCCGAAGGTGTCAGGCATAACAATGACAGTACCAGTGTGCATTCCTGGGTTGAGGAGATGCAAAATACTAGTAAAGTTATTGTTTTCTACAAGCCACAAGGGTCTATTTCGGAAGTCTTTTCACAGTTGAAAGAAGATGACTTTGTTTTAATTATAATGAATGACACGCAGTGCGAAATGCTTAAGCGATTTGGTGAAAAGTGTGTGAGTATGGACAGTACACATGGTTTAAATTCATATGGGTTTGAGCTAACAACATTACTTGTTTTAGATGACTTAAATCAAGGTTTTCCTTGCACATTTATGTTTTCCAACCGTACTGATCGTGAAATGCTTAAAGTAATGTTGGTTAATGTGAAGAATGTTCTTAATGAAAAATTAAAACCCAATGTGTTTATGACCGACATGGCCGATGAATTTTTTAATGCCTGGGTGGAATTATGGAACAACCAAAGTTCCGATTATTTTGTTCCTGGCATGTGGATAGAGCATGGAGAAAAAATCTTCATAAAATCAAAGGCAACAAAGAAAAACAAGCAGAAGTGTATAAAGTTCTTCGCACTTTGATGGAGGAAAGGGATCAAAGTGCATTTGAACAAATGTTTCGTGAAGCAATAAAGAAACTAAAGAGCGACCCAAACACTGCGGAATTCGGTGAGTATTTTTGTAGAGAATACTCTCAAACAGTGACATATTGGGCTTATTGTTATCGGCAACATGCAGGTTTAAATACTAACATGCATTTAGAACGCATGCATGGTGTCATTAAACATATATATTTAAAAGGAAACAAACCAAAAAGAGTTGATATCGCAATAAACGCTTTAATGCGTTTTTTGCGTGACAGAATTTTTGATAAATTAATTTCCAATCACAAAGGAAAATTAACATCCAAGATTTCGGCAATAAGACAACGTCACATGAATTCATTGAAATTTGATGTAAATAATATTATTAAAAGTGATGATAGTGACTTGTGGATTGTATATTCAATTAATAAAAGCGAAATTTATGAAGTGGCGAAAGCAAATCCCACATGCAAATGCGATTTAAGGTGTCCAGAATGCAAAGCATGTATTCATGCTTATGTTTGCACATGTCCGGATTCAGCAATAAATTTAATATGTGCAAACACGTTCATGTGGTCCTAAAATGCATTAATGAAGAAACAACATTACATAATGAAATAGAAGAGAATGTTCTATTCATAGATGATGAACAATTTGAATGTGCTTTACAGGAAACCATTGTAAGTGATCTACAATGTAAAGAGGTAATAAATAAAGATCTGAAACGGAAGAAGGAATCTATCATGAATGAATTTCTTGGTATATTAAATGAAGCGAATTCAGATAGTGATTTAGAATTGATTAATAAAATGATCAGACAAACTCAAGCAACAATGAGAGCTCAAAATTGTGTGCAGGATAGTTCAATTTTTAAATCAGTGAATGAAGAAACCGCCGTCAAAACTTACAAAATTTGAACATCAAAGAAGATTTATCACTACAAAAAAACAGAGAAAACAAAAATACTTCTTCTTTAGTGATACCTACTGCTCAAGAAAGAGAACACATCATTAAATTTATTATGTGATAACATCCTTCCCGTTTCAAGCCCTCAAAATCATTCACCTAAAAGGCACTGTTAATTGTCTCTAGATATTGTGCATTTCTCTGGTTTGGGTGTAATAATAATAATTTTTGTTGTGTATGTTTTTGTTTAGATTTTTCTTTTTCCTTATTTTATGTTTTAAACTTTGTATTTTGATAATGTGTATTTCTTTGTATGTGAACTTTGTATTTTGATATTGTGAATTTTTCTCTGGTTTGTGTACAATTTTTGTTTGAATGTTTTTTTGTTTAGTTTTTATTTGCCACTTATTTCATGTATTAAACTTTGTATTTCTCCGAATGTTCTGTACTTTAAATGGGAATGCTCCCTTATAAATGAAGATAACTCTAATCCCATCTTCGCGATGGAATATGTCACGGCATTTCGCGTCTTTTCTCGATCTTGCCGGTAGAAGTCGCATGATCGCAAGCCACTGCTTTCATACGGTCGCGATCGTGCGAAATCTAGCGGAACGACTGTGAATGATACGTAAACGCCGTGACATATTACATCGCGAAGATGGGATTTGAGTTATCTTCAGAGCTCTTCCTACAAAAATCGCAGTATAGCACTGGCACTTGTGACTGCAATATCCTGCTGTTTCTTTGCAAAAGCTGATTTTTTATTACCAGTGCACTCCTTTGCACGAAATAAATCTAACTTAAACTAGCCGACGGAAAATAAATTGAGAATATTAAATACTTATTAAAAAACCACCTACCAACTAAGTTATAGAAAAGTTAAATAAAGAAACTAAGACTAATAGTTTGGAATTGTTCTTGTAAAACGAAAGTTCACAACAAATCTTGTTAATTGCGTTAACGATCACTTGACATTAAAAAAATTAATTTCTGACAGATTACGAATAAAGCTTTTGCGCCATGGGAGTCCGATCGGCTCCGCTCGGGTGTCTTCGTGGACGTTCGTGGCTCCTCACTTGTGCTCTCCGGAGACACAAGTGAAGTCGTAGGCTTCCGCGGCTAGAGTTGAGATCTTGGCTGTCCGTGTAGACGGCACTGTAGCCGTCGTCGACTATCTTTTCGTGGTCTTCCTCAGGGCTGGTCTGCGCCGATGTAGCCAAGGTCTTATTAGTTCGCATTGTTTACATTGAAAGTGAATTATCATCAAATACTTTGTGGTTGTGTGTGGCACAAAATTGTAAGTTAGGGTGGTTTTCTTTCGTACCTCAAGAGAAACAGTGCTGACCATAGCATGACTTGTACAGTATAACTCCTAGGCCGAGAACCAGTACTTCTGGTTGCGATGAATTTTGCAGCAGTATTTTATCAATTATTCCTCAGAATGCTCGGTGAGGTATGTTACATTTCATACCATCGGATTTCTAAAACAATGAACTATGTATTGAATAAAGTAAAAAAGTACTTTCACATGCCTGCGAATGATTTTCCATGAGGGCCTGTATTAATTTAAACTTCTTTTATTAAAAAATGAGGTCGTTAAGGGACAATTTTTTCTTACCATCTTAAAGAGCAGAGATTTTTCATTTATTTAAAGTAATTTTTGGGGGTACTTCACCGTGGTCTATCTATCGAACATACTTCCTTAAGGTGGCCCCACACAACCTGTTCGGCGACCACCGTTCGCAGGATCCTGAGTAGTGAGAATTGGTTGCTTGCCGTTTCACGAGCGCCATACATTTCGTAGCTTTTCCGGAATACTGTAGTAGCACAAAACTAGTGGGAATAAAACAGCACATACTTTCTCATTTTATTCTAAATTTGGTATTTTTGAAAATTCGTAGAGTTCCTCGAAAGTGAGATCTGCATCACTCTTTTAAGCGTCTCTGGTTTTATTCGCAGGAAAAAAAATTAAAGAAAAAACATTGGAGCGGTTTCTTTAGAAAATGTTATTTTATAAATTACAATAATTCCAAGGATAAATTACGCAAAAACCTATTCATCCTTCTTAAAAAAATGTACGTGGCATTTTTCAAAGATCTGATTTTTTAGAACAGATTTTGTTGAAGGAAAAATATCTCTACTTTCAATTATGTAGTTTGAAATTTTAAATTTTTGCAATTTTTAGAAAGTACAGAGAGTTCGCCATTTTTACCGTCCTTTTTATTTCACACGAAAAGAAAATTTTAAAGAAAAAATTGGAGCCGTTTTGAGAAAATTTTGGGTAACACATAAGCAATGTTTTAAAAATAAAACAATTTTTTAAAAATTTGCCTATGTGTCACCCAAAATTACACAAAAACTACAGGTGTTTTCGAAAAATTGTACAAGACTTTCTCAAGAGATGTCTTTAAAGAACAGATTTCATTCAGGAAAAATCTCTATTTTCAATATTGCAGTTGTAGGCAGATGCACAAAAAAATTTAACTTTTTGCCATTTTCGAAAAATCAGGGCAATTTAAACGACAATGGACATACACTTTAGTGTTCTTCACTCTATCCGAGAACAAAAATAAAGCAAAAAATATTTATTTTATTATTACTTATATTAAGTAATAAAGTAAATTAGTAAACTTTGTCAAAAGCAAGTGTGTAAAGCTAAGGAACAATATTGGGACCGAATTTGTATTGAAATCAATACAAATTAGATTACAATACATAGGAAGCTCACGATCAAGAGAAGCCTGAAAAACTATTTCAAAACTAAATAAAAATTGAAATGAATATAGAATTATGAATCAGATTAGTCTCCAACAATGGAAGGAACACTATTGTAAGTTGCTCACAGAAGATAGACCTGAATTGTCATGTTAGGTACTCTAGACATGTAGAATCACAGTCTCTGTTAGCTATCACAATTCAAGAAATTATACAAGCTCTGAAAAACTGAAAGGGAATAAGTCGACCGGTTCTGGAGTTTTACCTATTAAGCTATTAAAATATGCACCGGACCTTGTTTTAAATTACGAGACTGTTATTTAACAGATTTATTTTAACCGATCTGGTGCATGAAGAATGGAAGATTGCATGGATTAGTTCCATTCATAAAAAGGGAAACAGGAACGACTGTTCAAACTATCGATGTATTAGCATAATGGCTACTATGGGTAGACTGTATGGACGGATTCTGACTAGATGACTGGAAATGGAGATCAATGAAATTGAGAAGCAAAGTTGTTTTAGAGCAGGAAGAACTTGTACAGATAATATATTGTCTATTAAACAACTTATTGAAAGAAAATCTCAACGAACAGAGAATTACACTTAACTTTTAACGATTTAAGGAAGGCTTATGATAGTGTTCCGAAAAATAATATTTGGGAAATTCTAACAAAAGTAAAGGTACATCCTGTCCTAATAAATGTAACAAAGAGTCTCTGCGAAAACAGAATGAATCATGTTAAGATAAAAAATAAAATATCAGAAGGTTTTATAGCATACAAGGGTCTTAAACAAGGATGCCCTCTTTCACCAACTTTGTTCAAGATTTTATTGGCGAAACTCTAAGGGAATGTCCAGGAAATGTAGAAATATGGGAGTGACTGTCGGAAACAAGAAGATATTTTTAATCTCCTTTTTGCTGATGACCAAATAATTTTGGCTAAAAATCAGGATGATATTGAATACATACTAAAGAAATTAATAGAAACATATAAAAAAAGATAAGTCAAGATGCATGGTTGTAGGGAAATCTGGAAATGATCTAGAAACAGAAATAGGTACATTTCGAGTAGTAAATAAATTTAAATACTCGTATCTTGGGGCAGATAGATCTGATGACAATGACATTATAAAATATATAAGCAAGGGAAGGGCGATTACTACTAGACTTCATCATATTTTATGGAACAAGAATATTAGAAAACAAACCAAAAGACAAATATACAAAACAATGGTAGCGAGTTGTGTTACTTATGAATCAGAAATTTGGGTTAAAAATAATGCAATAAATTCTCGGTTAAAGGCTATGGGAATGAATTTTCGGAGACAATGGTGTCAGTATACACTGTTTGATAGAATACCAAACGAAGAGATTAGAGAGATAATGCAGTTAGAGAGACAAGTGATCGAAAATGTTGAAACCCAACAACTCCAATGGTATGGCCATCAAATGAGAATGTATGCTGACAGAATACCAAACTTTGTCTTTGAATTGATCCCTTTCGAAAGAAGGAAACGGGGAAGGCCAAGAAAATCTTGGATTCGATTCGACATCGTCATCGATTCGACAACGAAGAACAGAAGAATAGAGGAAGATGCCTGGCGGAATAAAAAAAAATTGGCGTGTAGAGAGCGAGGAACGGTCATTAGAACTGTAAACAGCTCGCTTAATAAATAATAAAACTTACTTTTAGATAATTTTAATAACAAATATTACGTTTCATCTCAGAGCTTGGTTTAATTATCGATTTAATTAATCGAGTTCTGACGATCCATGTTATAGTAACGGAAGTGAAGTGCGGTAATTCACACAGTTTCATCATTGTAGATGCCACCTTGATCGCCGTCCCCAAAATACGTTTCCCCGAATTCTTCCAGATGATTCTACAAAGATCCAGCTGACAATAAAAAATAGATTGGCTTCAGACGCCCCTAAAAGGTTGTTTTCGAAAATTGTCCTAGAATCTTCTCCAAGGATCCGGCAAAAATTGTCAGTTCCCATCAGTAGACCGAGATCCGTTGAATGACACTTCATTTCCCACGATGGACTGGGTAGATTGAATGAGTCACTGATGTTTCCGGGCGCGTCGACTGCTAATATTAGAACACTCTGGTGAAAAAAATGTTTAGGTGCAATTGTAGTTCAAGGATGACTGACAGACATTTTAAAAAGAAACTAGTGGTGCTACAGAATGGCACAGACTTTCTCGTATTAGTTTTACATTTCCTTTGGTCTCGGCTAGCTATTCGGACGTGCCACATACTCTTGCCAGCTGCTATCTATCGAAACCGCAAGTACATTTGTTTGACATGATTAATTTTTCGGTTTCATAATAGTAGAACGGAAATGTTATTTTAAGAATATTAAAGAACAGTGAAACCTTGTCCTAAATGACTATTCTCTTTGAAAAATTGGGTTTTAAGAAAATGGCGTTTAAGCACTACTGTAAATTCGAAATTGGAAACTCTTTTTCACAGAAATTTTTTGTTTTCGAAAAACTTCATTAGAAGTCATTTGAAGCAGTTTAATTCATAAATACAATAGTGATTACAAATTGCTGGAAATATCATGTTAACAGTATACCGTTTACATGTTGTTGAATGTTGAATGAACAAAAAATACCCAAAAATGTACTTTACATCATATTAAAGAATGCAATTAGCACTATTATTTCCAATAGTTTGAAAAATAATTTGTAGCTATTTTTGAGGAAATGGTGTTTGAGCGTTTCTGGAAATGCGGAAATTTGAGTTCATTTTTACAGAAAAAAGTTGAGTTTTTGAGAAACTTTGCTTGACATTATTTAAAGCACATGTGCCCATAAATATAATAATGTGAACAAATTGGCGCTAATGTAAATATTAACCGCCTGAGAGACAAGTCGAAAAAATTACATTTTTGTAATTTTTGAAAAAAACAAAAGAGCCATGTGGCGTTTGTGTCATCTTGTAGAGTGCATTTAGCACTATCCTTACCAAAACTTAAAAAAAAATTGGAGCCGCTTTCGAGAAAATCTTGTTTTATAATGTTTTGAAATTGCAAATATCTCACACAATATTGCGCGAGAACTATTAACTTTTTCAAAAAAATGAACAGGACCTAAAGAAAAGAACTAAATATGGAGAACAAATTTCATTTGAAGGAAAAAAACTATCTTCAATTTTGTAGTTGTAGGAAGATGCCGAAAAAATTGAAACCTTTAAAATTTTCGAAAATTCGGAGTTAACCATGAAAATAGGACCTATGCCACCTTAAAAAGGGTATTCTATGCTTATAAGAAATTTCGATAAAATGTGGAAAATGTTCGGGAGCTTTATGTAAAGTACCCCCAAATTTCAAAACCTCAAAGCTTCGACTTGAGCCAAATGGACAGAGGTTTCTTCAACGTGGAGAAAATCTTGCGCAGGTTTATGCGCAAGTAGAGTTCACAGACGGACTTTTTTTGGGGGGGGGGGAATCGGTATCAGGGGACCCCAAAACATGTGTTTCAGTTGAAATCTCGAAATCGATTTTCTGCAGCATTACATAACTTTCGGTATACTACATATATAACTCCATATACGGAAAAGTACGTATACGGAAAAGTAAAAATCATTTTGTACTTGTGATGAACGTGGATTTCCAAAATTTCAAAAAAGATTTTTATACCATTTTATAACTTTACTAGCGTACCCATGCGAGAACTCTCGCATGGTAAACCCCACCCTTTCCCTATCCATTTGTCTATCCTTTTCATTAAGAAGGAAAGTTGTTAATGAAAAGTGTTTGTTTAAAAAATGAATAAATGTAACTTCGAATGTACTTTTGTACTTAATTCTCATGTATTTACAGAATATTAAACAAAAATAGCAATGCAATTGATGTTGGAAACAAATTTTCAATAAAGGTTTATTAAGCATTACAGAAAGATGTTCTTGGAACAAGTCATACTTCTTTAAAAAATGCTTCTGAAGAAATTATTCAGTCTTCCTTGAGAGTTATCTTTTCGCTTTCTTTGATAGTTACAAAAACATTAGAAAAGGTTTTTACTCTTGAGAAAGCCTAGTGAAGTAGTGCGAAATACTGGATCGGGCTAGTTCAACCCTATTCTTTGTAATATTATTTAACTTTCCTTGATTTGTTACAAGGCCCACTACTCCTACAGTGAGAGGGGAGCACTAGCGTAACAAATTGGACATTGCGCTCTCCGCCATATTGTAGGCAAATGCGGGCGCTGTCTTATAATACTGTGAATCTTAACACTCTTTTCACGCAATATTGTGGACTCAAAACTTCGATTAACACATTGTAAATGTTCCTCTCAACTTTCATTAATAAATTACGAAAAATAAACGTATTTTAAGAAAAATGTAGATTGAAATACCTCGCGTTGCTGGCTTGAAATTAGTGCTCTTTCAACCCATGACGAATAAATGTTACATTATCATTTTTATGTTAGTGTAATTACAATTCCCAATATTCCTGTAGATAAAGGTAACAGACAAAATAGCTTAAAAATTAACGAACTAACAATAGAAAATCTCTTGGTTACAATGGTGTGTGTTACTTAAGTTACATTCACCTACTGACCATAACATGCTTTTACGAAGCTACTGTAAGTTCCGTGCAAACAACACATAAAAATCGTACCAGTAATTAAACATTTAAAACAATTACTATATTTTTCCAGTTAATTTTTTATTGATTTATTCGTGATTCCGGTCGCGAATAAATCAACTGTCAACTACTAAGGTCATTAGTTCCGTGAATGTAGTTAGTGTGTAATGTAGGGTTTGCTCGGGATGTGACGGCGATCTTCTCTCTTTAGATGGTGAGATCCAGCGCCGACCTAATGTCGACTACCGGATTTTCCTCAACCAGGTATCTTCCACCAGAGGGCTCCACCCTAACCGGAAAAAATCTCTTAAGTTTCTGATTGGTCTGCCGCCAAGTGTGGTAGCGTAATATATGTATGTATGTGTGTGTGAGTAAGGGGTGAAGGTATGACAAGGAAGAGGAAAAGATCGCGCGCGGTCGGTGGCCGTTTGTTAGACTTGTGTCTCGGGAGAGCAAAATGAGGAGCCACGAACGTACACGAAGACGCCCGAGCGGAGTCGAGCGAGTCCATGCGCGAGCCGACGGACTTCCATGGCGCAAATCTTTAATTCGTCATCTGTCAGAAATTTAATGTTTCTAATGTTAAGTGGTCGTTAACGCCATTAACAAGATTTGTTGCGAACTTTTGTTTTAAACGAAAAATTCCAAACTATTATTCACATTAGTTTCTTTATTTTAACTTTTCTATAACAGTTATTTGGTAGGTGTTTTTTAATATTCTCAATTTATTTTCCGTTGGCTAGTTCAGGTTAGAATTATTTCGGTGTAAAAGAGCGCAGTGGTAATAAAAATGCAGCTTTTGTAAAGAAGAAACGGCAGGAGACTGCAGTCACAAATGCCAGTGCTGAGGAAGTAGAAATTTCTTTAGTATCAGATGTTAAGCATTGTTCATTTTCTGCCAAAATCTCACCGGTCAAGCCATCAGCCAGTGCGAACATTCTTTCCAAGTTCACTGATGTTTTTCCTGCTGAACAGTGAAATATCCGAAGAAGAGAATTGCACTTACATGTTACTTCACAAGTGTGTTTGGGAACATTTACTGAAAGGATACATGTGAGGGCTGTCTGTTGATCTTCAAATGTATGCTTTGAAGTACAACAATCAATGTAATTTGCTTTTCAGGTAGTGAACAAGTGTAATAATTGTGAACAATTGTTAAATAAAATTTCAAATAGCCATCGTGTACCTGTAACATCATCTTGTAGTAGGCCACCACATGAAGTGAATAGGAAAATTGTGGATGCTTCTTTGCAAATAGGTAGGGGCCATTCAGCAATAGAGCAGTTTCAATGGTAATTGGTTTACCATGAATTAATGTTTCAATTTACAATTTTCATGTTCTCTCTGTTATTTAAAATAATGCAAAAATAAGAGGAAATTTTGAGGCTTTCATACGCAGCCATACATGAAACTTACATAGATGTTCTAGATTCAGTAAGTGATGAAGTTATAAATTTATTAGTATTGTATTCTGGAACATGGCATAAACGAGGCACTACATCTCGTTATGAAATGGGAATTGTTGACTCGTTATGAAATGGATATCTTGACTGGTCTTGTGGCTGATTTTCATGTTTTGTCAAAATACTGTGGCACTTGTGAAAAGAACAAGAGCAAATTATGAGACAAAAAGCTGTGAGTATAAAAAATGGAAAGAAATTCATAATTAGTAATTTTTAATGGATCTTCAAATGCAATGGATGTAGCTGCAAGTGAGGTATTGTGGAAGACGGTCCTGTCTCATCATTTTAGATATACAACAATACTGTCGGATGATGATGCAAAGACTTTCAATCACCATCTGAAACTAAACATCTATGGAGACAACTTTATTATTAGAAAAGAAGAATGTATAAAACATGTGATGTAAAGATTTAAAACAGGCTTACAAAAATAATCCAAGAATAGAAAGTGAAGGGTGTTACACTTGGTCAAAAGCAAGTCAATTTAAAGGATGACATAATTATTTGTCTTAGCAAATTATCGCAATGCCATCCAGAAGAATATTCCAGATGTGCAGAATATGAAGTCTGCAATACTTGCCACCTTATACCATGCAATGCCAACAGACTTGAAGCCATTGCATTTTAAATGCCCTAAAGAAGAAAATTCATGGTGCTTCTACAATGAGCTCATGGGAATGAAATTTCAAAACATGGCAAATACAACATGAAAACTGTAGTCTCCCAGTGTTATTTGTAAAATAATTCCTATGTATCAGAGGCTTGCAAAAAATGAATTACTGGAATGTGTATACGGGAAAACACAGAATGCAAATGAAAGTTTGCATAGTTTTGTTTGGAGCAAGTGCCCCAAAGAAACATTTCTTTCCAGAAAAAATATTGAAATTGCTGACATCAGCAGTGTCCCAGTTCAATATGGGATGTGAAGCCAGTGAAAGAGTCAAAGAGCATGCTTCAGGAATCAAAGTGACATCTCCTAAGAAAGTAAACATATGAGAGACAAACGTCGTCTCCACAAAAGTGAAATGGCATTGCAACCAGACTTTAAAAGTGCTTAAAAAAAGCCAAGTCAATCAAAGAAGAAAAGGTTCGTCAAGTCAATAAAAGAAGTAAAGAAAAAAGATGTTGAAGATGCAATGTATGCTTCTGAGCAATTTTAAAGAAAATTTTATTAATAAACTGTAAATGCACTATCTTAAATTTTCTTTTTCACATTCCTGGTAATTGATTTTCCTTACATTATCCCATATCTAAAAAGTTCCAACTTTCACAATTTTCAATCAGTTAAAGTAATAATGTAGGAACTTGTTAAGAGATTGTAGATTAATATAATTATCGTAGTATTTTGTCTTAAGTCATTACTTTTAGAATTAAAAACTGTTTGGTTATTTTTAATTTATTTTGGAGTGATAGACAATAAACTTACCAAAAGTAAAAATTTTCTCGGATACTAATAAATATATTTTGCAAGTAAAACATATAATTATTTAAACACGTAAAATAAACAGTTAATTAAAATATCAGTAAAATACATTGATTTATTTGCTAATTGGGCTAATTTAAAATAAATAGCTTGTCTCCAGAGAACAGAAGGCACAGAGCAACATCAGTGGCGCAAGCTCAAGCTCTCCGATCGCTTGACTCCGCTCGGGTGTCTTCGTGGACATTCGTGGCTCCTCACTTTGCTCTCCCGAGACACAAGTGTTTGTTAGGGTTCTGCTCCTGCATTCGCCTGTTGATAGGAGATACCACAGAAAACTACCAATCAGAGTAGCCGGCCGCTACATTTCTCCTCCAGACAGTGACAGAACATGACCTATTGTACATCCAAACATTTGATTGCAGTACGGCGCGTTATGGAGTATTGCCCTCTCTTTCTAACCAATACAATTTTACATAAGACTCTCTCTTTCTACCGCAAGCTATGTTGCCGATTCAGGAGGCTCGGGGTTATTCGACTCGCCCAACTTGTTTCACGCGCAAATACTAACAAGTTCATTCAACGATAGCTTCAGTTGTGTTAATCTTAGACAATTGAGTTTCTTACCAGTTATTCCCAGAACTCTTATGAATGTGGTGGTTATTTTGTAATTTAGTTTTATGGTTTCATTTCCATGAAATTAATTATAAATGATAGCCAAATGCTTATTTCTACATTTTGACGTCCTTAAATTTTCACTATGCGAGAAACTTTTTTAGTATTGCAGAAAAGCACAAACACCCAGCGGATGAAATGACAAGGGAAGTCCAAATTTTGATATGAGACCAACCACATTTCTGTATGAATTACGGTTCTTGAGTTAGACGGTAATAAAAACAATATTTCGTGCGCTCCGAACGAACATTTCATGTTGCTTAGTGATCTTGAATACTTCTCAGCGATTCTCAACAGGCGATGTGAAAGGAAAAATAGAGAATTTATTTTTGGATTTCACTTATTAAAAACAGTGAAATAAATTTAAACATATCTAAAAATGAATTAGAAATTTTACAGTTAATAATATTAATGCCAAAGACATTCAACCAGTAGCTGTCGTACAATGTGCTTTCAAATGCAAATATGAGATGAATTATTAGCTGAGTGTTCGAAAAGAATATTATGCATTGTTCGCTCAAACCCTTGCAGTATTTCATACCATCCATGTCATCTCACCTTTGTGAATGGGCATTTTCCCTTTATTTTACATAAAAAAGGGGATGTATTGGACGTATAAAATGACTTGGGACTGAAAATTTGCAATATTGACCTTGATATCGATGTCATTCGCGCAAAACAATTCAAGCCTCGTCAGTATGTGATGAATTAACAATGTTCCAACTGGATTTGGACTTGTTTTGCTATTGATATTTCAGTTTTAACTCTCATTTAAAGGTCTGTTTTTTAAAATAATAATTCTAATAAAAATAATACTACATCTTTTTTTATAAAAATCTTTAATTTGTAATATTAAGCCATCTATTTAACATGTTTTGAAATTATTTCCGTTCAAGTGGTATTCTAATTTGCTCCAGGCTTGTAAGTGGTACGTAACTGAAGGAAGGGTGAGACCCCCTTTCGAAATCCCATCTTGCTTATGAATAAAAAAGTAGTAAAAATAACTTTGTCCTCTGTGACCTTCACACTCACAGACTGGCGAAACCCTTAGTTGTCAACGTCTATCGTCCGTGGGATGACAGCTCCCCTTTCGTGGGACATACGGTATTGGAAGCGAGTGCAGCAAACATTCTCAACATTTCGACAGCTGGTAGAACACCAAGCAAAACCCACCTACTATTAAAATTTTGAAGTGTTAGGGAGTATTAGAAATAGTGTATTAGAGACGTTTTGCATCAAGACCTTTCATGACCTCCGCGCTTCCTGCAACGAACAAAATTGCATCGGCAGTGCCAAAAACGTTTATCAATCTATATCAGATTTTATAGCGCGTTCATTCTTTGACGACTGATGGCAAAGGTCATATCCGTTGGTCTCTTTTCAGTTTCAAAGACACAGTATACTAATTTTACTGAAGTCGTAAACCAATGCTATTTTTAAGAAACGTGAAAAATAAACTTACATACGGTGCACTTGATGTTATTGTTTTGAAACTTTTTTATTAGAACCCATTATTGTGAAAATTTTGTTTCTAAGCAAAAGTGAAATGTATTTATTTGTTTGTGCCATATCGAGATAACATTTTCAGAGGCTCGTATCTTTGCAATAATTGTATTTGGATTATTCCACGTATGTGTTCGACCTTCTTGTCTTTCCGAACCTGTCATGTAAACTCCCGTTTTTAACCAGCACCCTCTCCAGGGAGAGGGTGCTGCTCAGATCCTGACGACAGCGGCGGGGCGCAGCGATTTCCGCACTTCGACAGGCTGCAGGTCATGAAAAGTATGAAAACTAATTGTTGCAAAATCACTACTTGCGATGCTTCTTTCTTCAAAAATCAATATTTATGGATTTTTAAAAGGTGCTGAACAAGCTGGCAAAATTTCATGTCAATCCGAGTATCAATCACGGCGAGTGTTGCGTGTAAGCACTGCTGAGAAGTGACAACGCTGTTCTCCATAAGCTCTGTACTGCTTATAGCTAGTATCGAAAATCCTGCCCCGGTCGGGCCTCGAACCTAGTACCTCTCGGTCAGAGATACTGAAATGACATTAGCTGATGCCCTTAGCCGCCTCTCCTGGTCCATTTCCAGTCAACGACCAATTGTAGAAATCAAACATGATCTCGAAAGAAATTTCAACAACGTTTTCATAATTCTTTCGTTCTTTTGTTGCCCTCCTTAGCTAATGCAGTTTCTCTTTCTGAAGGAGAGATTTAAATTATTCTTTAAAGTGAAAATGAGATAAGTAAATCTTGTGACACAAACAAATTAATTCTCAATAATGCTGTGAAATGACTAAAACTCTTGCAATCTATCTTCCAAGTTTTCATAATGCAAACAAGTTTTCAAATGAATAAAATACTTTTGAGTAAGAAAATGTAAATATAGTTTATATACGCAGTGTGTAGGTATGCTAGGATCAAATAAAAGAATATGTTTCAATTAGATGAAAAATACTTGTATGTTACTAAATAAAACATGCCTTGCTTGTATCTTTTGGATTTTTGAAAGTTTGCTTCTGATAACCCTAATGCTGCTTCATTTTGGCCTTCAGGTCATATAAACATTAAGCTCTCATTATATATTTTTATTGACGCATAAATAATAGTCTTTGTTTAGCAAGAAAAAGCACAGCAAAGTAACAATTTACATGGGAAATACCCACAACTCTCGTCGCCTACCTACACACAACACGCCTGTCAGCACCTACCAGGGAACTAGTTGCCTACAATACGATTGCCTTCAATTTCTAACGCTACACTCGCGCTACATGTGCATCTAGGTAGTACTATCCAATATCTTTGATTTGATATGAGGAACAAAAAGGGCTTTGGAGAGACAGGGTGCCAGCTTGCTAGGGTGCGGAAATTGAAAAATTATTTGTATACTAAAAAGCATTGGATTATTTTCTGCGTTGTTACGTATCTCAAGAAAATCAATTCCGAGCCAAAAAATAATCAAAGTAATATTTTCAGCTTTGAGTAGTAAATACCATTTGTTACCATTAGAAACAATTGGGCTTAGACTTCACTTCGGTACATGGGAATGTTGCTCAAACGGTGTTTCCATTATCTTAACGAGCCTACACCTTGAGTTTAACATTAAACGGTATATTACAAATGATTTGTATTTACAGTATGAGTTAGCAGCTGGGCGTTGATATACATACTTCAAGATACTGCCAACATTTAAATCGTGCGTTTGGGCTGAGATAGTTTGTAGTTGTCGAGTGACTTGTACTATTCTTTCCAATTTCAAATTTATTCAGGTATTGTAAGCTAGTGCGTTTTTATTTATTTCAAGTTATTTTACTTTAGCTAATTTAAAAAGTTTGTTCTTTGTGTTGTGCCATAGCACACGTTTTTCCCTACTACCTCCGCGTAACCGTGCGAGAACTCTCGCATGTTAAACCCCACACTCATCCCTATACTTCTATTTCCATTCTAAGAAGGAAAGTTGTAACACAGTTTAACCACATTAAACTGTGGTTGTAAACGAAACGTGTTTATTTGCTTAAAAATGTATAAAGGTAACTTGCAATGTACTAACACAATATAAAAAAAATTGATGTTTAAGAAATTTTCAATAAAAATTTATTCAGTATCATGGAGAGTTTTCTTTGGGCAATTCACAACACTTACTTAAAGACATTTGAAGTAATTATTCAATATTCTTTGACAGTTATCTTTTAGCTTTTCGTGATAGTCACAAAAAATATTAGCGTTTTACTTTTGAGAAAGCTACGTGTCTGAACCCGCTGACTTGAAAATTTCATCGAATGATAACGAAAATATTGGTACAGGGAAAACACAAACATAGCCTTCATTCTTCACTGTTCACCCACAACCCTTCACAATTACACAGCACTTACAGACCATGGCAAAGCGTTAATTGAATAGTTTCACTACACGCATAAGAAACAAACTTCATAGGTATCAAGCAACTACATTAGTACTTCGAGTTGTTGCTGGAGAGCAAATATTGAATTAATGATTATGCAAATAAACCTAATCAGACTGCACAAACCACGCTGTATACAGAAAGCGTAAATATAAGATTGAGGAATCTAAGCCTTCTAAGCGTGTCGTCACAAAAGTGGCTACCAGCATCAAATATTGAGGTGGCCTTGACAGTATTGAAGCGCGGAACCGAAAATTTAATTGAATGTCAAAGAATGTCTTATCTGAAAGATTATGATGTGAAAAACGTTTCATTGAGGCCCGTGGCCTCAAAAGTTTAGTTTTGAAGGCCCTAAAACGCTTGCTTTAGGAGTTATTTGACGAAAACGTTGGCAAGTGTTGCGGGTTACATTTGACGTGAATATTTAGATGCGTTTTTTAAACAAATCCTTCATATTTTAAAGTCAAAATGTTATTCGTCAAGTCTCCGTGAAATTCTCTTTCTTTAGAGACTTAATTTATAAAGATTGGTTGCGGGTGAGAGCCGCAACGGAAAGGTATACTACTGAAATAATACAGGAGACGATACTACGCATGTGAAAAGTAAAAACATGCACTTATCATGTCCTTTGTTAATAATATGTAACATACCATATGACCGTATGATAATAATAATATTGAGACATACCATAAATGACGAACATTTATTTAAGTAAATAAAGGACAAATTATTCTAAATATCAACAAAAAATTGGGTTTCTATGGTGCAGGTACGCAGGTGGCACCGTAGGAACGCAAATAACGCGAGTTTATTCTGAGACAGGTGCGAGGTGCACCATAGTTCCCGCGTGTAAACACGCAGGTGGCACCGTAGCAACGCGAACAATACGAGTTCGTTCGATGACGGGCATAAGTGACACCATAATTCTGCAAGAGTTGGGTTGCTAAGGTGCAAACATGCAGTGTGGCACCGTATCAACGCGAGATATGAGTTTGTTTAAAAACGGGTGCAGGGGTGCACCGTAGTGATCACAAGATTGTAATTGGTGGTAATGGGCCAGGAAGGGTGACATCAATGGACGTTTTGAAAAAGTTTGAAAAACAATGGAATGAGAAAGAGGGCGATGTTTCAAGGGTTGACAAGGGGAATATTAATTCATTCCGTCTCGTGTCGTGGTGGTGAACGGATCGCTGAGAGCTGTGTTAAGTTCGAGTAATACTTATTGAGACTTGTAATATTTCGTGGGAGTGAATGCTGGAAAATGAACTTACAATATTTTCGCGGTGGAGCTACAAGTGTGGACTTGTAATAAAATTTTACTATTGGATTGTGAGTTACAAGGTTAGGTGAGAGGGATATTATTCTGTTTATGGGACAGTAATTAGTTGGAAACAGGTGCCCACCCGAGGCGCAAGTTAAGTGTGTAGGTAGTGTTTTTAATGTGATTAGAAGAAGTTTCGACTTGGTCTTGGATCCTCGTGGACTTCAGCAAGAATGAAGATTTGACTACAGCGACAAGAAGATTCTACGTGGCGACGTCGAATGTGAAGCGTCGTGCGCGCGAAGAAGGAAAAACGGATAAAGGTTCTATAACGCCGTTATGCAATAACAAAAAGATGCTCATGGCCTGATGATAATTTGAAACAAGCCATTATAAGTTAAATGATTGATCTTTCATGCTTAATAAACTAATTCATAGTTAAAAGTAAGCTGATTTTCATTTGCCATTACGTGCAATCCTAGAGTAGATGTTTCAGATTGCTCGCCACTTCGCATGAATGGCAGATTGAGTAAGTGGTTGTGGACTAAAAAGCAACAACAAAAATGTTTATCACATTCACGATTTTTCACTCTGTGGACATTAACTAGCAATTGAGGGTTGGCCTCTTTCAATAATTTAAATTTATTCTGCTTAAAATCTGGTGCTGAATGAGAATGCAAAGAATTCTGGAATCGTACCTCCCCTTTCTTGTTTTCCACATTTACGAAGCAAATTACCTAAATTCACTGCCGTGTGAAGTTAACAAAATTCACTGGGTACATGTCGCTATTGTTGTTATACCATACTTCAACAAATACAGTCCGCTCTGTACCGTTTATGATTGGCTTATTTCAGCGCCACCAGTATGTATGATACAGCAACGAAAATAAACGAAGTAAAAACCAATAAAGCTACAGCTAAATATTGACCGTAGAAACAGGGCATGGAGGATTACAGAATATTATATTTTATTTTCATGACATTAGAAATAGTGTTTCTGTGATTGATTTTTATGTATCACATGATTCTCCTGGCCACAGCACCTGTGAAGCGCACTGCTTCTCATTTAGTGTATCAAACCTTTCCAGGAGTTTCCCCGACTATTCACGAACTGGAAGTAACCGCCATGAAAAGAGTCCCCGGCAGAGTACATTCAAAGGTGTTACTTTGAATTTATAATTAAGTCAAAATAATACTAAAACATAAGGGGGCTACAATATCCCAAACTTTCTCACATTATTTGTAACTTTTTTCCCCCAATTTTCGAATATTTAGAGAATTCAATGGAAATGAGATATGGTGGTATCGATTAATATATTTATTTAATTTTTTTATTCATCACAAAATTAAGTTTATTTACAGTGAATTTGGTAAATCTAGTCTAAAATATGCAAGGAAATGCTGAAAAGAGTAATTTGCGGCAATTCACCAGTATCCTCGTAGATGCATTATAAAACTCAGGTTTTCCTGGAATTTTTCCAGAATATACGAGACGGATCCGAAAAAATATATCAGTTCCCCTTCAGGAGATCGAGACATCTTATTTGTCTCGATTCGCCTAAAATGGCGCCTTATTTACCTCCAATGATGCACCAGCAGTGGTCTATCCGCGAGTGATGAACAGACGTAGGCTTCTCTGTACAAAAGTCTTTTACTTTTTAAAATATTTTATTCGCCACTTAGATTGTCTGATTGTCCCTAATCTAAAGAAGTTCATCAATAATCTTATATATTATTTCTCAAAGTGCTGTTTGGTCTTTTCAATAAATTGGGCAACATACGAAACCGATCTGTATAAAGAAGCAATGGATTGAAAGATCGTGTTTCTTTCATCTGCACATGGGACATTCGTATTGAAAAAGTGCGTTAAAATATGTAAATATTAAAAAAAGTAGTAATTCGGGATCTGTAATTTCTGGTTGCCGCGCGATCTTTCGGAAGAAAATTACAGTTGGACGGTGGCGGGTGTTTTGAAAACGAGCGACGTTAGGAGCGAGTTTTCAAATTTGTGCGAATGCAATAAAGCAACATTATGAACGAGTTGCGAACGCTATTTTTTTGTATGACAGCATTATAAATTTCTAAGACAATGCAACTTAATTTTGCGAACAACTTCCCTGTGATGTCTCGGGTATTTGACATCTGTGCGAGAAAACTGTGGTCGGCTGTTGGGTTTACCTCTACCTCCCCCAAATTCTGTCGCTGCGATTGGTTGAATTTGTGATGACGCAATCATTCGTGTCGTAAAATCTAACACGTCATCATTTGTGCCATAAAACGCCTGATTATGAACGATTTCTTGCAACGAAAAGGTCGTTTATAAAGCTGGAATACAAAAAAAGAATTTAAGCAGAAAACAGTTTGGTTATTTGACTAACCGTGCGATTTAATCGCACGGGTTCTCACTAGTACAATTTAATACTGATAATTATTGCTTAAGAGCAATTGTTATATATATATATATATATATATATATATATATATATATATATTGAACTAGTGGTGCTATAGAATGGCACAGACTTTCCCGTATTAGTTTTCTATTTCCTTGAGTCTTCGCTAGCTATTCGGAATTGCCACAAACTCTTTCTTGCCAGCTGTCATCTATCACCGCCATTTTTTGTCATTTTCTTAATTTTTCGGTTTCCTATTGGTAGAACAGAAACATTAAATTTAGAATATTAAAGAACACAAAAAACTAGTCATAAATAGCAAATTTCTTTTAAAAATTATGTGCCGTTTAAGAGAAAATGGCGTTTTAGCGCTACTAAAAGTGCGAAAGTTGAAGCTCATTTTCACAGAAAATGTTTGAGTTTTCAAAATAATTTATTTGAAGCTATTTGAAGCAGTTACACTCACAAATATAATAATGTTTACAAATTGCTGGTAATGTGCATATTAAAGATGTGAGAGATCTTTCAAAAAAATTACAATTATGTAATTTTTGAAAAAACAAAAAATAACTCAAAATAAACTTTACGCTATACTAAAGAGTGTAATTAGCACTATCCGTTACAAAAGTTTCAAGAAAAAAATTGCAGCCATATATGAGAAAATGGCGTTTGAGCGTTTCTGAAAATGCGAAATTTTGAGCTACTTTTCACAGAAAACGGTTGTGTTTTCGAGACACTTTACTTGACATTATTTAAAGCACATGTACTCGTAAATATAATAATGTGAAAAAATCGCCGCTAATGTAAATATTATCGACGTGAGAAACATGAGAAAAAAATTACATTTTTGTAATTTTGGAAAAAACCAACCTATAGAGCAATATGGCTTTTATGTCATCTGATAGAGTACATTTACCACTATCCCTACCAAAAGTTTAAAGAAAAAATTTGGAGCAGTTTTTGAGAAAATCTAGTTTTTGTAATTTTTTAAAAATTGCACATATTGCACGAAAACTACTAAAATTTTCAAAAAACATTTTCATAGCCTTTATGAAAGAACTCAATATGCAGAACAAATTTTATTTGAAGAAAAAATCTCTATCTTCAATTTTGTAGTTGGAGAAAGACGCCAAAAAAATCCAAACTTTTACAATTTTCGAAAATTTAGAGTTATTCGTGAAAATCGGACCTATGCCATGTTAATAAGCGTATTTTATGCTATACATACAAGAAATTTAAAGAAAAAATTTGGAACCGTTTTTGAGAAAATTTTGAAAATCCCCGGGGGGCTTCATATAAAGTACCCCCAAATTTTGAAGAATCTTTTTCAAAATCTCGAAACTTTGACTAGCACCAGATCGACCGGGGAATATCCATTTTGGACGAAATCGTACGTATGGTTTAGGCGCTAGCAGTGTTCACAGACGGACGTTTTCCTTTCAATTGGCTTTTCAGTATCAAGGACCTAGAAAACAGGGTTTCTGGCTACACCAAGTGTTAGGGGATTTTTTTTCTTAATTTAGCAACTGGTTTTATCCACTTCTTCGTTTTCACGGCCCGGCAATTAATTTTTTTTTCCGCCGAAAATTGGCCATTTTTTCGCGCAGCATTACATAACTTTCCCGTATACGGGAAAGTCTAATAGTTTTATGGTATTCCGCGAATATGCAACCCTCATTACGTTGATGCCACAAAGGCTGCGTATGGTTTTTATTTCAGCAACGTACGTCAATCGAAAAATGTTCCCAAACTGTAAAATGCGCAATAATTTTTTTAAGAAATTCGTTTTAATATTTTTGGTCATCACTTTTGCTTATTATATCCATCTTCATCTTATCTCATATCTGCCACTTATGACTCAATGAGTACGTGAGTGAAATTGCTTCAAATAATTTTTGATGAAGTTTCTCCTGAACTCGAAAGTTTTGGGTGAAAATGAGCTTAATAATGCACATCTTTAGAAAAGCTCAAACGACATTTTCTCCAAAACGGCTCCAAATTTTTCAAAGAAAATATCCTTTTGGGATGAAGTTTTACTTCTATAATATTCTTAAAGTCATATTTCAGTTCCACCACCAGAGAAACGAAACATTGAGAAAATGTGAAAAAATGTACTTTGGTTGGCAGCTGGGAAGATGGTCGGGCAAAACAGAAAAGCTAGACCATATCAAAGAAATTAGAAAACTAGTACGAGAAAATATATGCCATTCTGTACGACCACCAGCTTTTCTTTCCATTTTTCCTTAGTTTAAGACGTCCTTAGTATCCTCACAAAGAAATATACATCAAACCCAACTTACCACCTCTTGCAACGTAACAAGAATCCCGTTCATATCAAATTGCGCGTGGTTGTGAGAATATTTTTGTTTGGTATTTTTCTCTGCAAACGGAATGAGCAGATGTCTCAAATGAGTTTTCTATACACCAATGCATCTGCCGCAATGCCGATCGATGGTGTTTGGTACGTTGTGGAACTGGTTAGCATTATGTAACGCCATCCTGGGTTATTCTATACTTTGTTTTAGATATGGCGGAATGCTTACATCAGAATCATTGTGTAAATGCTTACTTATTCAAACCATAGGAAGGTTGTTTCAATCGCTTTTATAGTCTCAAAACAAAATCAAGCACGGAAATCAATTTTCGAACATTTATTTGAGGGTGTTCAATCTCGCGAACAATTACAAGGAAACTCGCCAGCAGGGTGCAGCCTCAAATTGTCTTTCCCCCGCGCGGCCAACATTCTTCGGCTGCCCCACCTTCAAAGTTTCTCACGGCTCTAGCTAGTCTATACAAAACATAAGAAATGAAACACATATGTTCAGGCAACAAAACGATTCTCGTTGAGCCCTCTCTGCCGCAAGCGCCAAAAACCGCGCACCGCGTATTGTACTGCAGCCGTGGAAGGGGCGTAGGCCATTTACCCACCGCCGGCGCGCCGGGCGCGCGGCCCTTAAGCCATTAGCCGTTTACCTGCCCCTTTCTCAGTCTTCGGCGGCCAGACATATTTACAAACATTCCGAATATCGATACGTGCCTCCAGCTCCAATACTGGCGTTAATATTCGCCGACTACGAGCGCATCTGCTAGGCAGCCGCGCCCGCGCCCGCCTTACCTCCCTCTTCTCTCAACCAGCATTGCGGTTCCCGTGAGAAAATACCAAACCTTGCTAATGAGATGCAGCCATCGCGGGCACAGCCAGTGCCGCCACAAGTCACGTGACACACTTTAAAACATAACAACGATTAGCGAGCATTTCTTGTGGCACACTACGTCTCACTGTACATCATAGGCTAGCTGCAGATGTCACGTGACTCTCCCTCTGCTTTCGGAAACATACGTTTCAATAAATACGGCAACTTCGCTCCCACGCGCCACTATCATGTCAAACTACTAAGTCAATCTCACTGCGACTTCAATGTCATTTCTTCTACGTCGTAACTACTACCACTATCATGTCAAACTCTTCAGTCAATCTTACTACTACGTGAAACTTCAATGTCATTTCTTCTACGTCGTAACTACTACCGCAACTGTTATGTCAAACTCTTCAGTCAAACTACTATACTGCTGCTACAATTACTGCTCTGTTCACTACTATGTGAAACTACGCAGTCACACTTCTGTGTCAAACTCTGCTACTACTAAGTCATTTCTACTCTGCTGCTACTACGCAGTCTCTCTACGTCAAACTACTACTAAGTCAATCTCACTGCGACTTCTACGCAGTCACTCTACGTCAAACTACTATTACTGCTGCCTACAATTACTACTCTACTCGTCAGACAGCCTGCGAACGAGTCAGCTGTCCTTGCTCTGCCTATCAAGGCTCCGGCAATCAATCGGCGCGGCCAGCAGGCCGCGATCAACATTCGGGGCCACCCGTGAAGCAGCCTTCACCTGGCCAAATCAACAGTACGGGGCCGCTCCAGCTCTCGAGTACGCGCCCATGGTGACATTCAGCCTACCAGTCGCAACATCCGCAGCCTATTTCAACCGACGGCACACACACTCAGCCGTCCTGACCTGGGTTGGTGTTTGCTGTGCCTTCATCAAACTGTAAGTGTAAACTTCAAGAAAGAAAAAACCTTTAATCATAAACATTCATTGGTCCTCCGGCTTACTGCCTAACTACATACTGTAAAACTAATCAATATTTCAAGAATTAAATTTAATTTATACACAAGTGCATTGCCTTTCATTTGCCCCTAAGAAACAATCCCCTGAAACTTGATCTGAACCCTGTATGTAGTCGCTTCGCAGTACGGACCTCACACCGCGCTGCATCCACTACAGAGGGCTTCCAAATACGATTTGCACAACCAAGTCTGGTTTTGCACAGATTCCTCAGCACAACATTGCACATACTTATTTTCATAGTAAACTAGTGGTGCTACAGAATGGCACAGACTTCCCGTATTAGTTTTCTATTTCCTGGGTCTTCGCTAGCTATTCGGAATTGCCACATACTCTTCTTGCCAGCTACCATCTATCATTGCCAAAAGTACATTTTTTGTCATTTTCTTAATTTTTCGGTTTCCTATTGGTAGAACAGAAACATTAATTTTAGAATATTAAAGAACACAAAAACCTAGCCGTAAATGGCAATTTTCTTTTAAAAATTATGTGCCGTTTAAGAGAAAATGGCGTTTTAGCACTACTAAAAATGTGAAATTTGAAGCTCATTTTCACAGAAAATGTTTGAGTTTTCAAAATACTTTATTTGAAGTTATTTGAAGCACTTACACTCACAAATATAATCATCTTTACAAATTGCGGATAATGTGCACATTAAAGATGTGACAGATCTTTCAAACATTTACATTTATATAATTTTTGAAAAAAAACAAAAAAAACTCAAAATAAACTTCACGCTATACTAAAGAGTGTAATTAGCACTATCCGTTACAAAAGTTTCAAGAAAAAAATTGCAGCCATATACAGAAAATGACGTTTGAGCATTTCTGAAAATGCCGAAATTTGAGCTACTTTTCACAGAAAACGGTAGTGTTTTCGAGAAACTTTACTTGGCATTATTTAAAGCATATACTCGTAAATATAATAATGTAAAAAAAATCGCCGATAATGTAAATATTAACGACGTGAGACAAGTAAAAAATTTACATTTTGTAATTTTTGAAAAAACAACCGATAGACCAAAATGGCTTTTTATGTCATTGATAGAGTACATTTACCACTATCCCTAACAAAAGTTTAAAGAAAAAATTTGGAGCCGTTTTTGAGAAAATTTTGTTTTTGTAATTTTTTAAAATTGCACATATTGCACGAAAACTACCAAAATTGTGAAAAACATTTACATGACCTTTATTAAAGAACTCAATATGCAGAACAAATTTTATTTGAAGAAAAATCTCTATCTTCAATTTTGTAGTTGGAGAAAGACGCCGAAAAAAATGCAAACTTTCACAATTTTCGAAATTCAGAGCTGTACGTGAAATCGGACCTACGCCATGTTAAAAAGTGTATTTTCCTCTATTCATACAAGAAATTTAAAAAAAAATTTGGAGCCGTTTTTGAGAAAATGTTGAAAATCCCCGGGGGGCTTTCATATAAAGTACCCCCAAATTTTGAAGAATCTTTTTCAAAATCACAAAGCTTCGACTAGAATCAGATCGACTGGGAATATCAATTTTGAAGAAAATCGACCGAACGGTTTAGGCGCTAGCGTTGACCACAGACGGACGGAATGCCGTCAATCAATTTTTAAGTATAAAGAAGCAACAAATCATGGATTTTGACCACACCACGAGATAGAGGATTTTTTTCCCTTGATTTTGCAACTGGTTTTATCCACTTATTCGTTTTCACGGCCCGGCAATTAATTTTTTTCCGCCGAAAATTGGCCATTTTTTTCGCGCAGCATTACATAACTTTCCCTATACTACGTATATCACTCCGTGTATACGTACGTATACGGGAAAGTAAAAATACTTTTAACTACTTTTAAACTGCTTAGGATTGATCGGTGTTTTCCGGTGCTAAGGTCATTCGCCCGTAAGTATAGTACATGTTTTATCGCGAGATCCCCATGCCAGCCTACAGAGTTTTTTCTAACCAGGTATCACCCAACAGCGGGACCCACCACAGCCTGGACAAGTTCCCAACATTTTGTGATAATGGCGTGCACGTAGGGGCCCCTGCACACGAGCGTTGCGTCGACGCGCGTCGTAGAATACTGTACCTTACGCGAAAGGGCACACGAGCGTTTTGGCCTGAAACTGCCTTGGTGATATTAAAAGTATTGCAAGAAGTAAATCGACAAAGATTATATGATACTCTGCCATTACCAGTCTAAAGTGTTGTACATACAATAATGATTAGAATTGAAATGAAATTACCCAATGAATTAAAACATGCAATGCACGATCAAATAGACCGATTACTATCATTCATGACGCTATGTGAAATTTTGCACAGAAAACTAAGTCCTTTGAATTTATTCTTGATGACCCAGACCAAATATTTTCCTAATGCAATGCCCCCCCCCCAATCTTATTACTTATTCCTGAATTAAAAGGTTGAAAATGAGTAAAGGTTATACAAAATTATAAGAACAGAATTTGAACAGACCATATTAGTAAATACTCATCTCTATCCACACCAAGTAATAGAAAAACTCTTTATAACTTTAGAAATTTTGCTCCATGTTAGTCTTGAAATTAAGCAAAAATAAAGATTCCATAGTCGCCCCATGGCCTAGTGCTGTATTGATCTCGGACCGAGGGGTCGGGTTCGAGTCCCGCTCGGGCATGGTTGTATGTTTGTCCTTTCACCCTGCCATCACCATATCGTTTCATCCTCTTACCATAACATTAAATCCAATAGTGGTCATTAATAACTTAGTAGATGATGGGACCTTAAAATATTCCATAGTTACAAATGCAAGACAAACAATACACAAGACACCTGCAGCAAGTTTGGAAAATTCAACACAAGATTTATTTTATATTTCCAGTACATATGATAATCCAGTAATTAGATGCCTAATTGTAATGTGCTTTTTAAAAGAGTACTACTTTGCAATTAAATCCTTTGATGTGCACTTATACCTAAACAATGCTGGTAGTAACCTATTTAACTTTTTACACTACAAAATTATTTCTATTACACACTTTCTTACACTCATGAAAATAGTTGTCATCTCTAGATGCACAAGGAATATGCTCAGAGAATCCTCTGAAGTCTATCATATTGCAAAATAGGTAGAAGTACTTTCACTTGATATCACATCAATGATACAAGAAATGGTTATGACCCAACTCTGAGGTCACATTGATAAACAAGCCTCGCACCCAATACACTGAAGGTACACAGTTACAATTTAAGCTCATATCAACACTTCTCACTTGGGTCAGATAACTACACTATCTTTTACATAAGCTGCTTTAGATGTCAGAATCTAACATAAGAAAGTACACAGAGGAATCTAGTCCCAGTAATACTATTTCAAATTTGAAATCGCCAAATGGGAATACTTCCCCTTGTGCTTAATGCTCGTTTTGAACATATAAAGGACATCAACAAGCAAATTTGGTCAGCACTTACAAATAATACATATATGTTTTATACATACATGATATACATATATTTTTCTTTGCTCATAAGAATCATAAAAACAATATGTTATCATGATTTACAATGGTTTATAAAAGCAACGTTTTTCTGAATAATTCAAATTTCCGTTACATCCCAGCAAATGCATTATCATTAGTTAAAAACCACAACTATTTACTGGAAATAGATCCAACTGGAAAATGTGCAATTTTGAAATTAATTTCATATGCAAACATGATGCAATTATACATCTAGGTGGATCATGAATTATATGCACCATTACTTGTAAGCTGCCACAATAATGCAAAAGATTGTAGGCAAGAGGTAGGAAGTTAGTATTTTCCAAAGCAGATTAGCTCTTGGTATATTTCCTACATAAAATAAAATTATCTCTTTTCTTTGGAACTATATGGAAACAGTCTTCCAGAAGTAATAATGTGTAAAGTGGTATGACTTGGTCCAAGCATAGGTAACGCATAGCATACAATGCAATGAATCTCGCTTAAGAATTGTTAACATGTTTTTGATAAAACATTTTTGGCAAGAAAATTTGAGAACACATGCAAGTACTTTTAACATTTAACAATACATCTCCTAACTATTATTTTCTAATATCGATTTTCATGAGATTCAGGTTACAGAGCTATTATTTTATTACGGAATACTGAACATAATACTATAAAAATGTTAACACAGTTCAGGCAGTATTGCTTCATTCTACATTTCATTAGTATAATTCTGATGTTAGAACAAGGGTTGTCAAATCAGTCACTCGCTGACAGAATCCATATTACTTTGCATTGTCCATGGCTCCTCCCATCTCTTGGGCTTTCTCTATTCAAATTCAGTACTGGCCTCAAAAGTATGTTGCAATATTTTAGTCACATTGCATACATTTTTGGAAGATTATGTATATACAGCAATCTACGCCACAAGGACAACTGAACAAATCAATCAATCTGACCTTCCACCTCTAATATATACCATTGCAACTGTCAATATATTTAATATTCAAGAGGATTTTAAAACAAATGATACGACAAGGTAAAACACATTCCAGCAGAGATGGGTCTTGCTCTAGAAGGATCAAATGAACACATTAGTTAAAATGATTCATAAATAATCACCCACATTCAGTGATAAAGTGGATGGCCAAACAACTATACACCTTACTTCTGCAAGTCTTGATAAAAAAATTGGGGAATTTTCAGATTCCTATTCTTTCTTTGTATTGTACATTTATGGTACACTATAAGGTTCAGGAACAATAATGTTATTCAAGTCTTTCTGCTGGCCTTAAGGAAAATGGGAAACACCAGATACCCCAATTATAGTACCACAACATTGTTACCTTATACAATAATTAAAAGTGGCAAAGTGTTTATTCCTCTGCCTATTTTTTTCTAGAACATTCACTCTATCTACATCTATACAGAAAAAGGATCAAGTTTATCATTAACATTTCGAAGACCATATCATACACTGGTCTTACAACAATGTAAGGGGGTACACCGAAGATGAAATAATCATTAATACGAAACAGATACACTCATTTCCATATTTAGGATCAATTTTTTCGAGACCACATGAATTGATGAATTGCTAAAAAATATATAGTATATGGGGACACTCAACAATCAATAATTGGTTCTTATATACCTATTTAAATAAGGTATATTAATTGGGATACCTGGCAGCAAACAAAGTTTGCTATACACCAAAGAACACTCCTGATTAATCAAGAATTTTCTTTGAAACCATTTTTGTCCACTAACACCTTTTGGAAGGTATATCTTTACACACACTATATATATCAAGAGAAGGATTTATTTGTTTTGCTGGGAATCAACAGCAAGCAAATATACAACACTCTTGGTAGTATTCAGGTTAAGATTCATTTTTTTAATTTTATCAAATCACAAATTAGGCGCAGTTGGAGGAAAATTCAGAAGCAATGAGATTCTGGACGGGTTACTATCATAACACCCTATTACACCTTGTGATGCCAATACCCAATGCTACAAATGCTATTAATGAAAGTGAAGCACTGCAGGGAGAGTATGTGGTATCCTAAGAACTATGGAAGAAAGTTAGAAATTAGCGATTGCTTCAGCATGGAACAGATTTAAAATGAAAATTTCTCCTAATTTGAGATAAAAATGCTGAAAAGAACTGCATAGAGAATGCATCCAGTAAATGACTTGGTGAGAGAAAAAAAATTAACAAGAAATTTAGAAAAATAAATTTCAGAAGAGATAAAATGCAATCAACAGAACCTAATTGTATTTTGTTTTTATGTTAAGTAGGTAAAATACAAACAAAAGAATGTATTAACAAGTAATGAACCACTGGCACAACAAGCTGCTACAAGAAAGAACAAATGTCACACAGGGACATGGCCGTACAATATCTGAAACTAAAATTGTTGTATCACAGAAGAAATAAGGATGATGATATTGTTACAACTCAATTCTCCCACCTTATTAATTGCAATGAGAAAAACCAACAATGTTGAAAATGGCAAGTTACATACACCATGAGAAGACAATTCCATCTGAACTATTCACAACCCAACCATAAATGTGTTTATTATTGCACTGAAGAACTTCTTTCATCCCTAACATCAAGAGTATTTGTGCGAAGGGCAGTTCAATAAAAAATTATACAGAAATATTGGATGTTTTCCTAGTCCTTTTGGATTTTAATTCTCTAATATAAGGAAATAAATTTGCCAGATGTTCTTAAATAGCTTTATAAGTAAAAAGGGGAAAATAATCAAGTAAATAATTATTGTTGATGAACTGCTCTCAGCCAATTCACCAAGGAATTTTCAAAGTTAATTTACACCCCTATTACTATGCCTACTAGCTAGTACCTTCAATTTGATTTAATAAAGAATCTTCCAGACATTATTCTTACAGTTGAAGTGTAAATGTAATAATTTTAAATGTCCCACTAACTAATGATGACAAAAAAAAAAAAAAAAAAAAAAACCACCACCACCCACCCACCTCAATAACATTTAATATTCTATTAACTGGAATTAATTCTCAATAGATTAATATTTCAGGTATCTGGCCAAATTAATTGAATGTTCATTCCTGCAGTGGCCACAAATATAACTTAAATACATAGGAGCAGGGATAATTAAGGAAAATAAAAAATAGAGGTATTATTTTCTGCAATAAATGTTTTCCATTTCATTTCCATGCTGACTAGCAAAAGCTGAATATTCAAATTATTGCACTACAGTATTTCATCAGGACAATCTCCTCCTCACCTAATTTAAATATCACTACTTTGTACTAAAATCTGTTCAACAAAAACAGCACATAATCCTGCAATCTAAGGCATATTTTAACCAAGTAGGATCACATGAAGTCACAAAATCAGGCGGAATGTGTCAACTTTCAAACCAATTAAAATGTTATACTAATACATAACCTGCAATTAATGTATAGAAAACATTCAGGACTTGGCATGGAAGGTACCAACATCCACATTTTGTACATACTCAAATGGCAATCAAGCAAAAATATTTCAACCAAGAGAAATAAATACAATTGGCCTATATAAATATGTCTATAAATATAAAAAAGCACTCTGCAACCAAGGTGGTCTTTAAATAAACTTTCCAAACTTAACATTCCCAATTACAACATTGATTTCGAAAACACATTAAAAATAAAAATGATTTTCCCACTTTCTGTTCAGCTTGCACAATATTTCACAAAATCTTATATTAATACAGCATTAACAGATCTCATACACATTTCATACATTCCAATCAAGCACGGCTATCAAAAGACTGCTTACGAATTCCAAACAACATTCTCACAAATGTCAAAATTACTAAGCATGTACAAAACACTAGGTCTTTAAATTTCCTTCAACAATAAAACTTCAATAAAGACATTTCCATGATCATTCTGCATGTCCAAACCACCGTGTGTTAAATATTGGCACAAATGAATTACTTAAAATTTACTTGAGGGGAAAAAATGAGATTCGAAAATGGCAAAGAAAAAAAAAGAAAAAAGAAAAGAAAAAAAAAAAAATAAAATAAAAAAATAAAAAAAAAAGAAAAAATAAAAGAAAGAAAAACCTATTCTACAACAATAACAAATGTATATACAGGCAACCTCTCATTTACAATGATTCAGTAAGTTAACACTTCTACAGCAGGTATATAAATGTATAATATATTAACACAAAATCGGCAAGAGCCAATTGTGCAAACAGATGAGAAAATGAGACTGGAATACAATATTCCAGCAACAACAAAAATTTTAAAACACATATGTTTAAAAGATAATACAGAGAATCAACAGTCAGCAAACTTTTACCTATCAACGGCTCTTCTCACCTACTATATGCAATTCATTAATGCATTTACTGTCTGTATGCAATAATCTGATTGTACTGCAATTCACGATCTAAATTTTTTTGTGAATCACACAAATCTCTCAGAGATTTGGTTATTTATGTAGTACCAACTTCCCACAAGTAATTTCTCCCAGCCTAAAAACTTTCAGTACTAATCAAAACCAACTCTTCGTAAAAAATAACATCATGAAGGCAAAGTGCATGGTGAAGCACAAAATTTTGTTCCATAAGTATTTTTAATTAGGACAAATACTGAGTGCTTAAGGCAGTGAGTAAGAAAATTGACAAAAATCTGCAAAAAATCATAGGATATTCACAACCCAATGTGCGTTGTGTTTTAGCATCTACCCAGTCTTTGCGAATTTGTTGGCACCTATAATGATAATAATACATTGTGCTTTCTTCCTATCCTCCTGGATGCATTATTCATAAAATTTAGACCAAAACATGCCACTGTTTTAAATAAATAATTATTAATTAATAAGGGATTCAACACAGTATGAAAATAGGTACATTTAGAAGGACTATGAGTAGTGATGAAGCTTTTTCATCGAATATCACTAACGGCTGACTTGGATCCAAAAATTCGAATCAACTGATCTTCATAATCATCAATGTTCCTCTTCATAATGTCCATGCATGGGCCCAAAAGCCGTTCAAATGCTTCCACATCTAAAACTGAAAAAGAACATTCCTTTTCAGTGCATTGCAAATAAGACATTTTCTCAATATTAAATGCAGAGGAAAGAACACACAGCAAGGTCCATTTAACTAGACAACTAGCAGATCTGAAAGTGAAGAGCACTAAGAATATAAGTTTATTGACAGTTCTTTTGTGCTTAAAATTATTAAAGAAATATGAAAATGAAATGAATGTGGCCATCATTAAAAATCAATCTCAATGCACTAAATAATGTCATTAATAATCTTTACATTGTTTCAAAAATTCATTTTATGAATTAAATTCCCAGTAGTAGGGCTACTCAAATGGTCTTTAACAATGTCAGCTACAGACTTTCTTGGCACATTTTAAAATTATCATGGAGATTACAGAAGCAGTAGTATTTCATGATATCAATATTTTTTTCCATTATATAATCAATTGTCTAGGAAAATTGGATGAATTTGTATCTTATCAACAGTATCTACACTGACAAGGCTCTGAACTATATTAACAATTTGCTATCTTCATCAAAAAAATGTCAAAGAGACAGTTTGTGAATTATGATAAAACAATGTGCTGTCCCCCACAACACCCCATTTCCGGATTTTCTCATTTACAACATTCTCTGCAGGTAAATATTGAATCAAAATTAATTTACATTTGGATATACAACTGTATTTTAACATTAACAATGTAATTTAAATTAACAAACTTGTAAATGGTAATTAAGAGGTTCAATATTCAAGGACAAATGATTGCATGTACATTACTTTTAATATAAAGAAATGTACAAGCCTGCTCTTCAATTTATATTACATAACCCAAGTAGCTTAATAATAATTGTTACAGACAGTTTTGATATTGGCAAAACTTTATTAATTTTACATTCACTAATACACAAGTTAAATAAATTTAAATAGAAAAGATATGAAGAAGAATGTAAATGATACAATGAAAATAATTTGGAACATAATTTCTAGACATCAACAAATTTAAGTAGTAATAATGAAAATAACTCTACACTTACATGCCAGCTTAACATCTCCCACTGCATAAGCAGTGGCAGCTCTTGGTTTGTGTGTCACTAGTGCTAATTCTCCAAAATAACCACCAGTAGTGCAGCGATTATCTGTCAAATATAATTGCAGTCATTATATAATATGAAAAAATTAAAATAAAATCACGATTTATTACATAAAACACAATGCCCACCTCAACCTCTTGACCATTATCCCCCACTATTGTGATTCGAATTACTCCTTCCTCAATAAAATACATTCCATCAGCAACATCTCCTTGTTGAATTATAACCTCTCCATCACTATATCTACGTGGTACCAACGCATCTGCCAAGTTCATCCGTTCATAGGGCTGCACAGAAAGTGAATATTTATCTCCAACATAGAAACTGTATAATGTGAATCAAGACGAATTTTCTAATTTTAGTTACCTGCAGAGTTTTCAGCATCGGAACCTTCAATGAGCTG
>JAHLJT010005879.1:0-49938 GCA_031308135.1 Acheta domesticus
TAGCAAGTGGCGGGTGGGCGGCCGGTGGGGAGTGACGTAAGCGACCAAACGCAAGATCGCACCAGGAAGGGGGGCATCGACGCAGCCCTTTTTCTCCTTCCGGGTTTATTCAGCGAGTTTTTTCTGTTCTCATCGACGCTTGCGCAGTTATCTTCCTTTTTTGGATTTCCTCGCCGCCAAGTTTAGAGACGCAGTCCAACCGCCACGTAATACCTTGAATTCATATCTTTAATCTGAAATACGAATGTTGGTTTTGACATTAAAATCAATGGACTTTGATACTGATGTCGATTGTTTCTATTATTTCAATTTTCCTTCTATAATTGTACTAAATTTTTGCCGATCTGATGGCCTAGATCGCTAGGGCAGTAGTGCCAGGGCGATCTTGGACCGAAGGATCGTGGGTTCGAATCCCGCCTCGGGCATGGTTGTGTGTTTCGTGATGTGTTGTGTGTTGTCTATGTGAATTTTGCTTGTGTCCCTTGTGGTTGGCGTCAGGAAGGGCATCCGGCCGTAAAACATTCGCTAAATCCGTATAACAAAACAATGTGTGAAAGTTAATAAAAATGAGCCCACACTCATTAGCGCCGACCCGTAGTAACGGGAAAAGGCAAAAGAAGAAGAATTGTACTAAATGTTTGTTAATATTACACTTAATTTAATATATTTTATTAAATTGTTGCCATGTCGAGAAGAGTGTTTCGTTTCTTCACATCATACTTTTTTTACCCGGATGTTATACGAATTGTTTCTTATTATTTCTAAAAACTTGTAACTAAAAGCTGTACAATGCTAAATTTAATATTTTCATTCCATCTGAATATTCAAACGTATATTATACCACAAGAAGGATCAGAGCAATCAAATAATCTTGGGATCTCGTTTTCATAAACTAGTGACTCCTTTTAAAATGTGATCTTTAGTTCATGAAAACGATGTCGATTTTTTAAATTTAATGATCATGACGAATATTAGTTTTTTCCATCCCACGAGAACGGAATTTTTCAGAGCGTAGTTATTCCATTTGTCTAGGGGGTTTCAGGCCGTTAGGTCCGCGGACAAAAGGTCTAATCCTCGTTAGATCTAATGAACAGGACGTCTATTGCGAACCACTTGTAATGCGACGTAAGGTCTATGCGTCAGAGGAAGAATTAATAAGGTCTAATTGGCATAAACACCGAAGATCCAATAGATATACAAAGGTATAATAGCAAAGTTTCTATTTCTTTCTTTTTTAAAAGCTTAAAAACAAAAATCTATGTCTTAACATTGTCAATTAAATATTCAAAATTTTTCGAATGGTAGCAAATTACCAAAATTTCTAAAGATCATGGTCATATCGACTTATACCTACGGCTTCATGAGCTGCAGACTGAATAATTTAACACCTGTATCATTTTATGTACATTACAAACGTAATTAAAGTGTATCATTCCTATTTTGATTTCATTTCAGACTGTATCATACTGACGTAATGATATGTTAACTACATTTTATTACGAATTTCTGTTAACAGATTAGACATTCATGTCTGATGGACCGAAGTTTATTAGACATTTTTGACAATTACACCAAATGTTATTAGACATTTTTAAAAATTATACCAAATTTTCATTAGACGTGTTTTCATAAACCTTGTGACATTAGACTTTAAAAATTAGACCTTATGTCATTAGACCTAATATCTTTAGACCTAACGGCCCCTAAGCGCCTAGAGTTCCATGAAACCTCCACTACATTTTCCGTAAGCAGTCTGTCGCCCTGTCGCTTGGGTTGCCTCGCCGCCGGAGTGGATCGGGGCGGGGCGGTCAACGAATTTGCGGTAAGAGGGATATCGCCTCGGCGACCGACGGGGCGGAAGGCACGGAGTAACTAGAGGAGCGAGACGGGACAGTGCGGTTTCGGAGCCAAGGGTTGCCGAGCGGTTAGCCGGTCAGCAGGGTGGCTCGGCCTTCGACCGGAGTGAGTTTGATGCGATGATGAAGTCCAAAACCTCGGATAGTGGTGTCATAGAGTAAAGTCCTTAGTCTACGTGGTGTCCTGACGTAGAGAAAAGAGACGGAGAAGATCGATAGTGGAAATGAAGCGTGCGGAAATGAGATGGCGCACAGGAGATGACCGTGGATTTCAAATGCATTGAGGAAGAAAATGAAGAAAGGTGGAATCATTGATTGCATTCACTGGATATACGAACAAACCTTTCAGAGGGAGTTCTCTGTATTCAATAGAGACTTGATGCAATCCGTTACTGCAGCTCGCAGCTTGTGCTCGTAACTGAATTTTCTCTGAAGTTCCATGCAATGGAAGGGAATTTAAAGGTTGTTTCACAAGAGGAATATAAATGATCATCAAAGGAATATGAGAAGACATTTCCTGGGCGTTGTATCATACGACAAGATATAAGATAAGCGAAGTTTGAGTAATATAATGCCAAATTATCAAGTATCTGTAAATGAATCAAAGAACGTTCCGAGAGATGATGAAGACATGTAACAGTAAAACCCGCAAATGCAGTGGTGTAGCCCAATATACGCCATTTCTTGATTCTATAGCTCTGAGTCTGTTCTACAGCTCTGTAAATCAAACTTGTGAAAGGCAGATTCTCTTCTCTTCGAGTTTTTCAATTAGCTTTCTAGTAGTTTTTTCGAATAATAATAATAATAATAATAATAATAATAATAATAATAATAATAATAATAATAGTAAAAAGCAAGGAGTTCCAAAATTACCGCTATATTTTCGTAGTGTCACACCCAATAATCTTTAAACACACTAATGTACTTATGTAAAAGAAGGATTAAAAGTTAATAGATAGGACCAATCATCGTTTTATTCTTAAAAGAAGCCAATCCTCCATACATGAAAGTCTTCTGCAAAGCTAGACAATAGATGCATAAGCCGTATTAAACTTGAAACAAAGATTATCAATAATGAAAGATTTTATATTTTCTACTTTGATTCATGGTTCCTCTCATCTCAAGAACAGGCTCCCTGAGATGTTCTGAGGGAGGAAGCAACAGATAATCTTCAACATTCTCGTTTCGTGTCTGTCCTTCGCTCCCTTGAGGCCCAGATCCGAGACAGTGACAGCCCTCCTGATAGGCTTTCCGTATTCCCAGAGGCACAATCAGCCTTTACATTGAGAACTTGCAGCACCTCGTGCCGTAGTAAGAGATACTACGGAAGAGAAAGGTCAAAGTATAAGGGATATACTTAGAGGTCCAAGACGTTAAGCAGGAAACTTAATATTGCAAAAAGCAATATTAAAGGAGAGCAATATTGAGGAGAAAAATCTGTCAGTTACTCACCTTAGCATAGCGTTGCTCGAATAATATTGTATCTTTATGCGGAATTTTGAACTAACGAAATATATATTAATATTAAGATGGTTGAAAAATTATTTTTTCCCCCGCTGGGTGCTTAATTGAAGTTTTCGATGAGACAACAAGTTTTTATGAAACGTAACAATTTTTGTCGTAATTCTCGAGGGCACACCGATCTCTCAAAACGTGGCATTGTTTGGTACTTTTTTTGGCATTTGGTCTTGTAGAACACAGTAGATGCATACGAAAAGTCTGAATATTTTTTATGTTTTCCCCCCATTGATTCCGAACAATCCATGCACAAATATATAATTTTTGGATGACCTAAGTATTGTTAAAAATTGGCTAAAAAGTACCATTTTCCCAATATTTATGATTTTCTGTTCCGTATATTCTTCTAATCGCATGTCAAAAAAAGATCAAAAAAATGTAGTGTTGGCGGCGATAGGCGGCAGCTGGCAAGAACACTAATACGGGAAAGTCTGTGCCATTCTGTATCACCACTAGTTTTTCCTCGTGTGTACCAAAGAACGAAAAAAATATGCTAGTTCTATTTTCGGCGCACTTTGAAAATTAGGAAAAGTTTGTATTGAAGAAGGACAATATTGATGATTAATTTTTTCTTAAACGAAAGCTGTTCTACAAAATAAGAGCTTTAAATAAGATTTACGTTTTTTTTAAAAAAAGAGTGTTTTTGTGAAATTTTTGCTTGATAATAATGCAATTTTTTTGAAAAGTTTTTTTCAAAAGCAGCACCACACTTTTTCCTTTAATATTTCTCAACTGATAGAGCAAAGGCCGTTTAAAAAAAGGCGTACATTTTCGTTGAATTCTCTGAATTTTCGACAATTGAAAAAGTTAGAAATAATGCGAGAATGTATAGGCTGTTGTAGCGTTCACTTGTTTATTATTCATCTAATATCATCTCATCTTCGTTCTGTGTATCATTTTATTCTGAAACTGAAACACGAAGAAAAATTAATTATTCTTAAACGGTTGAATACTGTATAGCTCAGTTAATAAAAGAAATAGGATTTTTTTTCTTAATAAGCTTAACAACTGTTGTCATGCAGACATTGCATGCTAATTACCAAACGTTTATTTTTGCTGCTTTTCAGCTGTTATAGAATATAGTTTCGTACTTGATGGAATCAGATTGGGAGAGTTTTAGAACGAGTAATGAACCGAGAACTTCCACTTTTTCCACGTTTTTTTTTATTTGCAGAGGAAAAATAAACAAATATTTAAACGTTTAAATATTTTATATTACACACTCTTAACTGGAATACAGTTGGGTATGCATCCAGGTATTTAAAATATTAATTAATTGCAGTGAACTAAAAAATCTGTTACATTTTTCAGAACTTTTTGTTACGTTTTACCTGCAGAAACATTTTATAGTCAACTATATGATACTGAATTATGATGAAATATTAATGCAGATCCAAAAATAATTTCAAAACTGAATGCAAAATACAAACAAAGATTTTGCATCGTTGTTACTATTATTACGTTTCGTAATTACTATATTAGCATTATTGTTAAATTACGAAGTGTCCTTTCTTACGTCTCACGTCTAGGTCTTAATACGTTGAAGTGCATCATCAAAAAGGTGAAATGTTCAAATTAATGTGAGTTTAAATATGTCCTTTGGATCGTAAATAAAAAAGCCCAAAATCGCCCATGCCGAGCTGTCTGGCAGACATCTCGCTAGGAATGAATTTCGGTTGCCAATATTGACTGCACTAAAGTATCTGATGGGGAATGCATTCTGAACAAACTTTCGTTCATGTATTGGAACCCCTCTGACCTTTACTCTCGGAGTTAAAACGTAATTGCTCTATCGGAAAAATTAGTAACTTCTGTCTCAGAGTTTCTCACTTTCCAGTTTTTTGCGGTTACATTTAATATGAAAAGCATTTCCTAACTAAAAGCTGTTTTAACCAAACGAGAGCTTACTGCGAGTCACGGGAAGTCAATTAAATAGGTGCTTGTTTAAATATTTTATCCAAAGACCAAAAAGCAAAGCAAAGAAAAAGCTTCTATTAATAAATCTTCAGATATGTTCTACAGATCTTCGTTTTCTCTTAAAGATAGTGTTACAAACAGAGGATATGTAAAGAGATAAAACAGAGCACCTCACTATAGTCGAAATCATGAAATAAAAACATCGTTATGATTACCTGTAGTGATACAAGTTTTGATAATCGTTTTTGATAATTGTATTGTATGTTATTTATTTATTAATCAACCACAGGACAAAGTCCCAATTCAAGCAGGCATTGAAAATGAGGAGCAAACATTCAAAATGTGACATGTCCACCGTTGGCAGAAATTGAGTTTCCTATGATTTGTATTAATTTTAATGATTTTCATGAAAAAACGCGACACGTGTCCTAAACTGCTGTTTAAAACTACTTTTTTCATACAAATCAGGACATGTCCACGTTGAAATTTGTACATTATTTTTCATAGCATTTTCATTTCAAACGTGACGTGTCCATTCGCTACTAGTCATGTCTTATTTGTATTTCACTCAAAAGCGTGACATGTCCATTATCCCTCTCTTACGATTTTATTGATATTACCACTTAGTAAAAAAGAAAGTCATTTACTGTTTATTTGGAAGGAAAGTTGCATACACTTACATTTACATTATTAACATTGTTGTGTAAAAAGAAAAGCATTTACAAACATTAGATTTAAGAAAACATTGGCTCAGCTTGGGTGCCTGTATGTTGAGGTTCCTTGGGCCTGCGGATTTTCCTCGGCCGCTTGACAGAATTAATGCGTACTTTTCTCACATATTTTGCCTAATTCTCACTTGCAACATTTTAACTAGTAACGATTGAAATTCCTAAAATTTCCACAACTACGTATTTTAGCGAGTCGGTTAGCTGCTAATCACGAAAGAGACCCGACAGTCAATGGCACATTTACCATTTTAGAGTCCCCGTGCTAAATTTTTTGTGTCGCCCATTTTTACTGGCAACAATAACATTGTTGAGATAGGAGATTTTAACCTTTTTTACGCTACAATTTTACTGAATATTAATTAAATAATCAAAACATTCCTTCAAATAATTTTAATATTTAATTTTTTAATTTTAATAATTTTATTCAAATTTTAATTTTAAAATTAATAAAAATCGTATATGGTATAATAATACTTGCGTCCAACTAACTACAATATAATTCAACATTTTATTAATCTTTTATAAAAACAAAACTGACCGAATTCCCTTAACCTTCGTGACTTCACGTAGTTAACGAATTCGTTAGCGATGCCGGTTTTGCGGTCGTGGCCTTTCAGTAAACCACCCTAACATTCGCCTGGATGACTAAGAGAAACCACGAAAACTCCCATGAGGATGACAGGCCCGGGATTGAACCCAGGCCTCCCGAATGGAAGTCGGTGCGCTACGCCTGAATCACATTTCTCGGTAAGCCCTTAGTGCTGCACAAGCCTATTTCTCTGGAATTTAACGGGCTTTATTCGCTCCTCTTGACTACGCTCCAGAATTAGGCCGCAATATTAATATAAGACATTTTTTTAACGTTTTCAAACATTTTCTGACGCAGGTCCCCACACACTGTAGTATTGTCAATAACACATACAAACACTCATTGATATACGTCAAAAATACTACTAGATTGTGTCTGACTATAAAAGGGAGAACGTACAAGCTCTTTTTAATGTCCATTAAAGGGGTGTTCATCTCAGTGTTTGCCCTCAAGTTACAAAAAAAACGGTAAATTATCAATTTATTACTAACTTATTTGGCTCGATGAAACGGGAAATGACAGGGGAAAGCATTCTGCCTGCAAACAGAGCCATGTTGATTCATTAATACGGACGTTCGGGTAGTCGGGCACACGGACCGACGGGCAGACGGACGGACCGACAGGTGCCAGACTGATGGACGGACGGTCCGGCGGAAGTACAGACGGACGAACGGACTGACTGAAGGACGGACGGGCGAACAACGGAAGGACGGACGGAGCGTCGGAAGGATGAGCGGTCGATCAAAACCGTCACACCGACGGACCGACAAACAAACGTGAATTCTGTCTACGAAACCCGTTAGAGGAAGTTTTTTGTTACATATAGAATCAAGATACATCCACATCGTCAGTATCAGGATCCCAAGATACGAGATACGAATTTTTCTATCGAAAATTCGTAGTTTTTTACCGTAGCATTACAATATCGTATATAATACCTCTTCGTATAAATCAATATCGTATCAATATCGTACCAATATTCGTACCAATATCGTATATAATACGTCTCCTAAAATTAGTAATATTAGCCTTTGCCTTTTATACAAATAGTATTCATTTATTTTTAATATTTATTTTAATATAAAATGTTTAACCATCGCGTGGCTTCTATTCAATAAGGTCTCTGAGCACTAACTTAGTCTGCTTATACATACGATCACCCCAGGTCTCCACGATTAAACATATCATTCTTGAGCGTATCCCCAGCCCTGTTGCAACCCGTACATTTGCCTGAGCCTGCGGTTGCAAACTGTCTGGCACGGAGACGGGGGCGTGGTGGCAAAGCCGCCTGCCACAGGGGCCCCAGACAATCCGTCTGGGCATCAGCAGGGTTTGCTCTTAATGACGTCGGACGGGCATCGCCGCCCCGCCCCGCCCCGCCCGCCGGGGGCGCCGGGCACCGCTTTGTGCATGCGGCGGCGGGCGACTTGCGGCCCTGCGCCCACGCCCGCGCCCGCGCCCGGGGAATTGGGCGAGCCCGCCCCCGCAACGCCGCCTATTCACGAGGCGCAAGACAAAAGGAGCAGCGCGACGCAGCGTTCCTCCCCTTGCGGGTTCGGCAGCGGAGAGGGAGTGGGTGGAGAAGGGAATGCACGCCCGCGGGCGATGCTGTTGGCGAGAATTTTGGCACCATCGAAGCTTATCATCGCGGACGAACGGGCAAGTCCAGTCATCGTTTATTGTGGGATTTCTCTCGTTCGTGTAGGTTTAATGAAGTAAGTAACGTCAGAAAATATTAATAAACTAGGAAAACCCGGCAGACGTTGTTCCGTCCTTCGTCTTCCTCTATCCCCTTCCATCTCCCTTTCACACTGTCTCTGCCTCCCTCTCTCTATCTCTCTCTCTCACGCTGTCCCTGTCTGTCGGGCTGTCTGTCTGTCTCTGTCTCTGCCACTCTCTGTCCCTCTCTTTCACATTTACTTGCAGATTCTGCACGTCTCTGAGCAGTTGAGGTAACATCGGGAAGCGACGAACCAGCAAAAATGTAATAGAATGTTTTAAAATAGTTGTCATTCTGTAGGTTACGGTGTGAAAAACGTTTCTTCGAGGCCTTTAGCTTCAAAATGTTAGTTTTTAAGGACCTAGAACGCATCGTTTAGGATTTATATAACGATAAGAGGTTCAAAATGCTGCCGAGTGCGTTGCGGGTTGCATTTGGCGTGAATAGTTTTGTGTTACAGCGCCGTGTAGTAGAGTTACAACAGAATTAACAGCACATAAACATTCTGGGTGAAAAAACACGTAGAAGTGCCAACTTTCATGGAGATTGGTCACACGGTGTCGTTTGCCTCTCCAACATCTATTTTTATAAATATTGATAAATATTTGATGTGCAGGGTCTGATTCTGAAAATCTATTTGATTCGTTGTTCTTGAACGTAGTTTTATCACAATCTGTTTCTAATATTTATGTTACGACTAATGTCTTAAGTTGGATAATTTGCGAATTAGTCTGTTAATATTAATTTCATTCTAAATCGATGAAGTTCGAAGTAGGAACAGCTTCGAAGCACACTCTAGCCGGATAAAGTTGACATTAAAAGGCACAAGATGGCTGGGATAGATGTAATGCTTTACGGTAGCGAGGAAGCGCAGGTAATGTGTACTTAAAAGGAATTAATCTGCAGGAGGAAAGTTTCTAAGGATAATCACAATGTGTGTAGTCTCGAGTTTCACTGTCAGTCGTAAATTTTTATTTAGAAAAATACCACCTAACTTAACCTCACTTTATACCTCCCCTACGTTACGCGTTCCCGAGACGAGACTCCGACCTTCTACCTTTGCGATTTATATTATTGAACCTTGAGTTTGTACCACGCTTTTTTTACGCCAAAATACTTCACGCAAACACAAAAGACGCCGCACATGCGGACAATCACTTTACTTTAGCCATCGCTCTGTGTCTAATTCGCGAAATAATCAACGATATCCGAAATTATCCGTTCACCGTAATTCGTACAGCATTATACAAACCGTTTGGCTATGGGAATTAACCTGCTAATTCGTAGTTTAGACGTATTTTGGACTTTAGCTGTTACACGAAGTCCAGCGCACAACGACTTTCCTCTCTACATTATTGGTTTTACATAAATATATTGATACTTGCAGAAGTATCAAATTACAAAATCTTACACAGCTACTTCTGAAATGGGATTTACGCATTAGCTCACCACTTGATACCAATTTTCAGATAAGCAATGGAAATTCGTTATTAATAAAACTATTCAGCCAACAATAACTATGATTCTTTATTAATACATTATTTCGCAAGTACTTGTCATGAACCGAACAGACATTTTTGAAGTTTGTTGTGTAAATATTTTCGAACCAGTTCTGGGATTGCTTTTCATCTTTAGTCATCTCCGCAAAAGTTTTGTTGTTTTGTGACCCTAGTTTTGTGCGATTCTATGAACAAAATAGACAATTGAATGTGAATGCTGTATTTCTGATAACAGACACCAATATTTTCATTTTTTCTAAACTATTTTCTATCCTTTACATCCCGATCAAGATAACTCATGCAAAGTGAGTATGATAATCTTTTCCAGGAGAAATTTAATATTGTAGAAGAATCGAAAGATAAAAGCTAAAACTGAATAACTTACAAAAGTAGTATTGGTCAAAGTTGTGATCAGGATGGACAGGGAAGAAGTGGCGAGAAGAGTAAAAGAGACATGAATATGGCGAGAAGAAAGATGGAAAGAGGTTTGTTGAATTCAGAAAGAATTGGCTCCAGATTGGAAACAAGGTGGAAAGGAAAGAGAACAGGAATAATAAATATACACTAATCAACATGCTGGAGATCCACAATAGAATTGAATATACTAGGAACAAGATAGAGAATTACAAGGGTGGGAGACAGTGGAATGATTAATCATAATCTAAGATGAAAACGACAGATGAGAAAGAGACTTGAGAGGTTCTCGAATGAAAAGAGAACAATGCAAGTGATGGTATAGCTGCCTAAACTTGATGTCTTAATTAATCTATAGGTCCTAAACTTGATGTCTTAATTAAATTAAAAAATAATTAACAAAAGTTCAGATATATCCAAAAATAACGTTGGCAAAGTGTATTACTGATTAAACAACTTTAATCGTTATAGAGTAATTTCAAGAACTGAGAATTGGCTCACTACATAGCTACTCTTTGTTTATTTTGGCTTTCAAATCAATCTTTCTCCTTGTTGTGTTCTGCCGCCTTAACCTTTCAATACATTTTACCAAATGACCAGTAAATGTCTGCTCATTTATCGTTTCTGGAAATGTTCTGTCAGCAGTCCAGTCTTTTGTTTGTTTTCCAAACCTTACTGTCTTATTCGTTTTTCCCTTCTTTTTCTTCCGATATTTTGTGCTTCTTATCATTGTAGTAAGTTAATTTGCTACAATGATAAATTTGCTGAACTAATTTAAATGAAAATGTTAATAGTTTACAGTATGATAAATGTAGAATTAAAATAGACCATAGACTCCAACAGTCACTCTGTAAGAGAGAAACGGAGTCATTGTGAATTGAATTGGTTAGACTTACTCGAACATTTGTTTTGTTTTTCTAATTCTGTCTGTTCACTTCAACTATTTGTTGTTGACATTCCTTCATGATTAGTATGCACCAAAAATAATATTAAATACATTTTTATTTTGATTTTGATTTTCTTCCTTTTATTATTCATATTTTTCCTTCATATTACCTACATTAAGAATGTGTTTATTCAATTACAATTTATTATTATTATTATTATTATTATTATTATTATTATTATTATTTACAAAACGTAAATTACTTAAATCTAATGTGGATCAAAACTAGTTGCAAATATATTTTATGTCCTGAAATATTCAGTCTGAAATATCTTTGTTATAATATTCATATTAAAAGAACTAAAAGACATACATACCGTAGTTTTTCTTTTAAAGTTATGAACTGTGATAATAGTCACATTTTTACGCCTTCAATCATATTTATTTCAAAATAACCGTTGTATTTACAAGAATGAACCTATTTTGAAGATAATTTTTTTAAATAAAACAAAAGTAAATGCGATCGATCTACAAAGGTTTTGAAGGTTTTCGATAAGGTTTATTCACCTCCGTGAGCCCTTCCTTTTAAATGTAATTATTGCCATTTAAAACTGACACCTTCGGTAACCATGAGGCAAAAGTTCTGTTCCATTTCAAACATTGTGCAATTAAATAATGAAGGACTCAAAGCAATGTCGCAATGCGAGACAGGCTATTCAGCAAAAAATAATGGTATGATTAACTTTTGTTGTCGCCTGAATCTGGTGTCAGAGCAGACAGCTCATACAAAGTTACAACGGACATTTGTGTATGACATCTGTTTGCACAAGTCTAGATTAATTTTCATCGGTACAGTAGATGTAATAAAACTCCATGTTTTGATCGTGATGAGAGAACATAAGATTCTATGTTTTTGCGCTTATACAGATATTATGTGTAAAAAAACTAGTGGTGCTACAACAGCACTTACTTTCCCGTATTAGAGGAAACAGCTAAGTAGTACTGTAATATTGCACTTTATGCGCTACTAACATCTTCGCTTGGAACTCACTATTTCCATTGCAGTGTTGTCAGAACTATGTGAATTCTACAACTTCACAAAAATAGAATGCAAAAGTTTTGTAACCCTGTATTGGAAAGAGAAGCCTGATACCCTAGAAATATAGAAATGCCTTCCATTGGGCCATGATTAGGGAAGAGTATTTTAAAACCATGCAACAAATTCTCTACTCACTACAAATGGTACAGCATTTGGTGCAAAACTAAATATTTGCCTGCAAATATCAACATAAATTAGACAATTATAACTCCTTTTCATACAGCTCCATTAGGTCACAACAATGACACTAATTCACAGATATTCGCGAGCGCAAAGTGAATTCCATTGTTGCAGACCCTGCATTGTCGCTATTCTCGCTATTCTGAGAGCTATTAATTCTTTTTACTTATTTCAAATATTTCAAAATAAACAATTTCTAAAATATTAATGTGTAAGTCTATAACAAAGTTCGAATGTAAGAAACGAAGAAACAAATAATACACAAAATTGCACATTCTAATTTACGACGCATCCAGCTGTCCGAAGCGCAGTAAATTTACAGCGGCCTATTACGTTTGTCACAAAATTAAAGAAAAACTACTCGTATTTTGAAAAATTAAGCATGACCATATTTATTTTATTTATTTATTTGTCAATATTCGGAATTGCCACATACTCTTTCTTGCCAGCTACCATCTATCATCGCCAAAAGTACATTTTTTTTGTCATTTTCGTAATTTTTTCGGTTTCCTATTGGTAGAACAGAAACATTAATTTTAGAATATTAAAGAACACAAAAACCTAGCCGTAAATGGCAATTTTCTTTTAAAAATTATGTGCCGTTCAAGAGAAAATGGCGTTTTAGCGCTACTAAAAATGCGAAATTTGAAGCTCATTTTCACAGAAAATTTTTGAGTTTTCAAAATACTTTATTTGAAGTTATTTGAAGCACTTACACTCACAAATATAATCATCTTTACAAATTGCGGATAATGTGCATATTAAAGATGTGAGAGATCTTTCAAAAAATTTACATTTATATAATTTTTGAAAAAAAACTCAAAATAAACTTCACGCTATACAAATGAGTGTAATTAGCACTATCCGTTACAAAAGTTTCAAGAAAAAAATTGCAGCCATATACGAGAAAATGACGTTTGAGCATTTCTGAAAATGCCGAAATTTGAGCTACTTTTCACAGAAAACGGTAGTGTTTTTGAGAAACTTTACTTGACATTATTTAAAGCATATATACTCGTAAATATAATAATTTAAAAAAGTCGCCGATAATGTAAATATTAACGACGTGAGAGACAAGTAAAAAAATTTACATTATGGTAATTTTTGAAAAAACCAACTGATAGACCAAAATGGCTTTTATGTCATTGATAGAGTACATTTACCACTATCCCTACCAAAAGTTTAAAGAAAAAATTTGGAGCCGTTTTTGAGAAAATTTTGTTTTTGTAATTTTTTAAAATTGCACATATTGCACGCAATATTGTACGAAAACTACTAAAATTGTGAAAAACATTTACATGACCTTTATTAAAGAACTCAATATGCAGAACACATTTTATTTGAAGAAAAAATCTCTATCTTCAATTTTGTAGTTGGAGAAAGACGCCGAAAAAAATTCAAACTTTCACAATTTTCGAAAATTCAGAGCTGTACGTGAAAATCGGACCTATGCCATGTTAAAAAGTGTATTTTCCTCTATGCATACAAGAAATTTAAAGAAAAAATTTGGAGCCGTTTTTGAGAAAATGTTGAAAATCCCCGGGGGGCTTCATATAAAGTACCCCCAAATTTTAAAGAATCTTTTTCAAAATCACAAAGCTTCGACTAGAGTCAGATCGACTGGGGAATATCAATTTTGAAGAAAATCGACCGAACGGTTTAGGCGCTAGCGTTGACCACAGACGGACAGACGGACGGAATGCCGTCAATCGATTTTTAAGTATAAAGAAGCAACAAATCATGGATTTTGACCACACCACGAGATAGAGGATTTTTTTCTTAATTTAGCAACTGGTTTTATCCACTTATTCGTTTTCACGGCCCGGCAATTAATTTTTTTCCGCCGAAAATTGGCCATTTTTTCGCGCAGCATTACATAACTTTCCCTATACTACGTATATCACTCCGTGTATACGTACGTATACGGGAAAGTAAAAAGAAATGTTATTTCTTGAAATAAATGGCTACTCACACGCTATCTTTAGATACAACTCATTTGTTTCGATTCTTCTTAACTGTCGGCGGATTAAAAAATGCTTAACCGACACCAAATGTTAAGAGTGGCTTTACATTCCACTATTTGGTTGGGTTAAACATGTAATGCAATAATGCAATATTACGATTTACTCATGCTATTTTGATATTCTTGTAAATATATTGAGAAATACTTTTCTCAGTTGCCACCGATTAAAAATTTGCCACCGATTAAAAATTCTCATAGGCTCTGTTCTAAATAGTCTCAGACCTTTTTTGTTTATTTAATTTGTTTTGTTTTAATAAATATTTGCCCTATTTTTATAGTAGAATTTCTATATGTACTGCTGATCAACGTTGAAGTTACGTGAAGCAAAAGTTGTCAAGAATTTCTAAGATATATCACAATGCAGAATATAAAATATTGCTCTCACTTTAATGAAAATATCTAATCTCAGAAAGATTTTGCGTAAATATTGGTTTCGAATACAGTATATTTTAACAGCCACAAAAAGCATGGATTATCTGTAAATCTTTTTGAGACATCCTCATTGTCTGTATAACACAAAGGCTTAGCAATCATAATGACTCGTGTGTAGTCTATCATGTGAAAGTCGCAAATTACTCACTTCTAATCAAATGACTTTTCCTAGTCATGGCGTCACTCTCTCGTTGAGTTGAACTATGCAAACGAGGGTCGATGGATACCAATCGCTCTTCGCGTATACACAAGTAACTTCCGGTGCAATGAGTAGTCCTCTGAGCTCTGACGTCAAACGCTGAGCGATGCTTCAATGATCAATAGCTGAACAATGTGTTCGCTGTACGTCTCGGCCACAAACTCTAGTGCTTCGATGACATTCGATGTTTTAATGGAACCAGTCAAACCCAGTTATCGGAGCGAAGTACTTCCTTGGCGTAGGAGAGAGAGAGAAACAGAAGGATTTTAACACTGACGGCTTCCCTCTTCCTGTTTTCACGTATAAATTTTAATGAATATGAAATTGATTTAGTTACAACTTCTTTTTGCGAGTTTTTTTTTATTGGCCCGCGTTGTATATGAAGCTTTACAGGTTTGACTCATTTGTTTTTTCTCTATTAGCATGTGTTTTTTTTCATGTTTTGATTTTCACAACTGAGTTTATATCTCTTTTCCTCTGTTTCAAATGTATTTTACGAATTCTTTTGTTTTTGTTTATTTGTTTGCAATTTATTTAGCATTTTTCTCAATTATTTTTTGTTGACTTTTTGCTTTGTTCATTGTTTACATTTGTTTATAGTTTTATGTTTCGTAACTTTTGTCTTTCCCAGCGAAATGTTCGAAGTTGCCCCTCAGGCCCCATGCGTTTCTCCAAGTAGTCACCCTAACTTGAGACGGGCTGCTGGGAAAACTCTTCATGTGAGCCAGCTGCGGACAGTCACCGAAGTAGACCTGAAATGCTCTTTGAGTATGTGAAGGTCTTTTGCGGAGCAAGGTAGGGTAGAGTGCATGTACACGGAGACTGACTTACCTTAATTGAGCCTGGGGCGATTTTCACAGTTGGCATCTTCAAACCTTGTACCGCATCACGGATGTAACCAGCGTCGCAAGGGACGGAAAATGAGACAAAGATCTCATTTTCGTTGAACATTCAGAATTTTCGAAAATTTCAAAAATTAGAAATATTGAAAGTATGTGCTGTTGTATCAGTAGTTTTCAATACAATAACTGCTTCCTTCATTTTACAAACTTTTCTCTATTACTCAACATTAGCGTCCAATGCTAACGATTGCGAAACTTTTGTATGATAATTATAAATTATTTATTAAAATTTATTAAATAATTAAATAATTTATTTAATAATTAAATAACTTATTTAATAATTAAATAAATTATTTATTAAATAATTAATTAAATTATGAATTAAATAATTAAATAAATTATTTGTTAAATAATTAAAAATTATTAAATAAGTTGTTCATTAAATAAAAATAAATTATCCATTTTTGATTAAGTTACGAGCTCATTATTCTTCCTGTAATGAAGTAGAATTTTACAAACCCCACCAAGTAACACCTGATCGGTCCGTCCGTGTACCGTGTCGATCCTCAGCCTTTCATCAAATGGATATCCCCCTCGCCTTCTTGCCGCGTCCAACGCACGCGATGTCCTTTCGCGGTCAAGCCATTCAGCGTCAGTGACGGCTGCGGTGCCCGGCTCGATGGCTATCGCTGGCTCGATGGCTATGTCAGTCACAGGCACCGCGACGCGTTGGCTACGCTATTAGTAAATGTAGCTTCACTGTGCACACATTTTGTTGAGCACTCCTTTTGCTTTTAGTGGTAGGAGTGGAACTGAGGGTGAGTTACTATTTTTTTTAGCAATGCAGAAAAATCGCATCTGCAGTTCGTTTACCGTTGCAATTATGTTTTCTATAACTCGAGAATGAAAATCTCTAATTTTTTGAAATGTTGCTAACCTCGCGCTTTCTTTTTCCATTCTGACCTGAAGAAAATGTTCGCAAATAATCTCCTCCCCCATACGTCATAACAGTTTTGACTGGTTTTTGACCAAATTAATAAATAAACACGCGCATATGCGGCCGACGACCGCGGGCGCTGCCGGCTGCAGGCTTCGAGGCGCAGTTGCTGGCAACGAATCCAATTGCGAGCGCAGCGTGCTTTCCACTCTCTCGCCTTAATACGTACGTAGTAAAGAGAAGGCATTGTAATCATGCGGAGAAAAACGGCGATTTTTCGGCACAAAATCCGTTATTGCCAGGCACGGGTAACGAAATAATGGAAGAATCTCTCCGTCTGTCTGTCCGTCTCTCTCCCTCTGTCTCTGGTCTGTCTGCCCGTCCGTCCGTCCGTTTGTCTGTGCGTCCGTCTGCCTGTCTGTGTCTGTCTGTCTCTCAGTCAATCTGTATATCAGTCTGTCTGTCCGTCCGTCCGTCCGTTTGTCCGTCTGTCTGTCTGTCTCTCCGTCTGCCTGTCTGTGTCTGTCTGCCTATCTGTCAATCTGTATGTCTATCTGTCTGTCCGTCCGTCCATCCTGGGTTAATATTTTCTTCTCATTCTTGATGTTTTAACGAAGAAAGGTGTCCAAAAGCACGACGTACATCAAGGTCTTATCTCGTACGTTGCATGTTCTCTGTACATTTAGCAAGAATTGAATTATTCCTACTAGGAATTCTTTGTCGCCTCTTTTATCACTAATGCGTATTCCATTGATTGCGAAGGACAGAAATTGACGGTAGCAGAGGTAATGGCGTCGATGGTGGCAGCATTTGGCACCAGCAGAGGCGACATTGTCAATGTCAGTAGGGTCTAGGAGATCTGTAAGTGGGATGGCAGTGGCTGTGACAATGGAGTGTCGGTGGGGCTTCAGGGGCTGGACAGTGAGGTGTGGCAGTGGGGTGTGAGCGGCTTTGTAATTGCTGCTCCAGCTGGAGTGCTAATGAGATGTGAATGGGATATCAGTAGGATATAGGAGGGGTGTCAGTGGAGTGCAGTTGCTGTGTCAGTGTAATTTCAGCGGAGGTGTCAGTGGGATGTCGGAGAAGTGTCAAAACGGTAGCAACGGCTTTGTGAGTAGAGTGTCAGTTTGGTCTAGGAGTGTTGTCTGAGAGGAGTGAAAAGGATATCAGTGGGGTGACAGCAACCGCATCATTCTGGACGTTCGTAGAATGTCATTGCGGGGTCGGTGATACATTAATGAGATGTCAAAAGGGTGTCAATAAAGCACTTTATTGAACACCTGACAGGAAGAGGTATCTCAGGGCATCAACTGATGTCACTGCAGTGCCTCTGAGGTCCTATGTTGCCAGCTAGGTCTAATTCAATTGCTGTGTGGAGGAGAATTCTAGCGGCCGGCTGCTCTGATCAGTAGTTTTCGTGGTTTCTCCGATCAACACCAGGTGAATGTCGGAACAGTACATTAACAAACGGGCCACCGACCGCGCGCGATCTTCCTTCCTTTTTATTGCCCCCATTGTCACCCTCTACTTATACTCACACTTACACGAACTACACTATGCCGGAAGGCCAGTCGCTGTCATGCTTGTTCCGGCTGGGGCGGTGTCCCATTGGTGAGAGACGCACCGCGAGTCGACGTGTATGTCGGCGCCGTATCTCGCCGTCCAGCAGGGGAAGACCATCCCCAAAGGGAAACGCATGCAGTACTGTTACGGGACGAATGACCTGTGCCGTTGTCGCGCTCAGAATCGCTAACAATCAATCAATCGTAGTCAATAGTCAATGTGGTCGCGGGGTATAAGCTCTTAAGTCAAAAATTGTAGTTTGGAGAAAACAAGGGTTAGATTTTTGAGCCACTGCTTGTTCCTACGCTACACGCTATTTCCTAACGCTTTTTTCTCGTTAACACGTTGACTGCCAAGGCTATATAGGTAGATGGTTCACTACTTTTTCACATAATATTAGTGTAATGCATGTCAATATTTTGAAAAAATACCCACTGCCCATTACCCATTACTACCCAGAATGATTCTGTTCGCATAGCGATCGCCCAAGGTTGCGCGTTCATGCCCGGAGGGAGCCGTTGCACACCTCTGGTTTAAACCCCGTCAACTTCGATGCGGACCAACCACCGTTTGTTTTACATCGGCCTCTCCCTCCGACTTAACCACAGGTTTATAGCAGCTAAGCACGGTTTTAGATGAAGATTCGAACCGACCCAAGCCATGTGTATACCCTGGCCAGGAATGTACAATGAATTAGAGATCACGGCTAAACCAACATCTGGCATTGTGAATGAAGGCATTTGAATTCGGGCGTTTAACTAAAATAAAATACAGTTACTTAACTTGTAGTTTCAGTACTTAACCCAATTTTGCCAAAAATTGACTTAAGAACTTTTACTCCGTGACCACAGCCAGTGAGGTATGAGGGGCGGAGGCGGCGAGGACAGTGGCGATGGCGTGGGCGTGGCGGCGAGGCGTGACGGCGGGGCGTGGCGGCGGGGCGCGGGGCGTGGAGCGGCAGGTGGCGCTGCGACGCGTCGCCCTAAATCTCCGCTAGCGCCGCCAGCGGCGGCGCAGCCCGCGTGACGGGGTTATCTGCAGGCGCTATCTGCTGACGCGCAATCGTGGCCGCCGCCGCCCCCGCCCCCGCCCCCGCCCCCGCCCCCGCCCCCGCCCCCGCCCCCGCCCCCGGCGCGCCTAATGAGGCAGTGATTTGCCGCCCGCGCCCCCTCACCCTCCCAGCATGCATTGCGTGCTTCGGGAAATGAAGTCATTGTTGTCCTGGACCTGCCTTTGACGGATTAACATAAACATTATAAAACTCTATCCCCGATTAAATCATAAATCTTCACTTAACGTAGAATGCGGTAAAATAATATACAAATCAGTAATTAGACCCTCACTAACCAATGCGAGCCACGTTTGGATGAAAGCAGCCCACACCCACATTAGCAAACTCCAAGTTATACAAAAGAAGTGTCTTAGAAAAATAACCAAAGCTCCAACGAACAACTACAGAGAGAATTAGAAATATAATCTATTCAAGACTATATTATCAAAATTTCAAAAACCTATGAGTTACTATCAGAATCCTCAACTACAGCAACTTACTATCTAGGTAAAAATTACAGCCAACCACAGATAAATCACTCACGCTACCCTAAAGACATTTCCAAGCATCCCTAACTATCTGCAAATATAATCTCTTGCTTTTTCTCTTTATTACATTCCCTCACACACAGAAACAATACCAACTATTGATTAACAAACCAATTTTTTTCTTATCTAACGTATACAGAAAGTGTATTGCCAGACCTGAGAATGGTTCATCCTAAAACGTTTTAGAAAATGTATATAAACACACTTGAAAGGCATAAATGCCGAATAAGAAGAAATAAAATTTTAAAAAGAAGATTAATTAAATGCTACGATTGTTGGACGATTTTAGTTCAACGGCAATGCAGAATTGTATGACGTTTAATTACAAATATTATTACTAATATTGGTTTGCCTCCTTTGCCAAGATATGAAATGAACTAATGCATGCTCTTGCAAATGTGCCCATTATTATTATTATTATTATTATTATTATTATTATTATTATTATTATTATTAATGTTATATTTTTCTAGATGTGCAAGTTTTAGAATTATAATTCAATTATTCAAGGTGAACCTGTGATTTTATCACATTCTGAACCTATAAATGACTAAATAGTAGAGTGCCCTTATTTATGTGTATTTGCGTTGATGTGAAAACTAATTTCCTGAATGAAAGGTAGTGGGTGTTTACCATTATTTAAAATATTTTTCCATTATATTTTTAATGACATGAATTCGAAATTTGGTAGTGTGCATACATTGCAGTTACAACCAGAAATACATTCTGATTGAATATATATTCATTCAGGCCCTAAACTCTATTTAAAATTTCAACTTACCAGTCTTACTCTTTTTATTTGCACGCACTTACTTCGTAAGAAGAGAAAGTTATGTAATCGTACGCCGAAAATGGCGATTTTTTTTGCAGAAAAACTCTTATAGCCGGGCTATGGTAAAAAGAAGTGGATAAATCCTGTCTCTATAAACTAGGAAAACCCGGCAGTCGTTCTGCCCTTCATCTCCCTCTTTCCCCTCCCATCTCCGTTTCTGTCTCCCTCTCTCACCCTGTCCCTGTCTGTCTTTCTGTGTCTCTGTCTCTCTCTGTCCCTCTCATTCACATACTTGCAGATTCTGCACGTCTCTGAGCAGGTGAGGTAATATCGGGAAGCGCCGTACCGCCAAAAATATATTAGAATGTTCAGGAAGAGTGCATTTTGTAGATTACGGCGTGAGAAACTTTGAGGCCTTTGGCCTTAAAATTTTAGTTTTTAAGGCCCTAGAATGCCTCGTTTAGGACTTATTTAACGATATAGGTTCAAAATGCTGCCGAGTGTGTTGCAGGTTGCATTTGACGTGAATATGTAGCGGATATGTAGTGAATATGTAGCGCAATGGAGTGGAGTTACAACAGAATTAACAACACATAAATCTTCTCGGTTAAAAAATACATAGAAGTGCCAACTTTCATGCAGATCGGTCCAACAGTGTTAGAGTTTTGCTGTTATATACATACCGACATCCTGTTATATACAGTAAAATCTGTCTAAACCGGAAACGATTGGGACAAAAAAATTTTCCGGTTTAGGGAGGTTTCCGTTTTAGGCGGGATGGTCCGTTCATGACACTTTTTATGTTGATATTTCCGTCCTGAAACTGGTAACGTGACTATTATAATTATAAAACGTATACTAACATAAAAATAATTTAAGGAAGAAATCGCCAATTAATGAATATTAAACATAATTATTTCTGACAGTTAGGTAAAAATAAATATTTCACTTGTTTATTTAAATAGCTATTTTTTCAATATTAATATAGAGTTTTTGCGTTTTGGATTTCTCTCTTACTAACACCTTTTCAGTTGTTTTCCTAAGTTGAAAAATTTTAATATGTAGAGTTTTATTTTTTTTTCAATCATTGTCAAACTGGTTGTGACATTCATAAAAACACATCACCTCACTGGCTAGTGGCTGCACCCGAACTTCTCGCAGACTCTTTCAGCGCACAATGCGTCGCAGCCCAGAGTACTGCACTGCGATTTTTCTAACTCTGCCTCTCAAGCACCTACAGGCCACGATGGAGTATCACACGGCATTTCGCGTCTTTCCCGGTCTGCCGCTAGAAGTCGCATGATCGCAAGCGCTGCTTGATACTGTCGCGATCTTGCGATATCTAGCGGCACGACTGAGAAAGACTCGAAATATCGTGACATATTTCATTGTGAAGACGGGCCTTGAGAGAGAAAGAAAAATCGCGGTATAGGTCTATCAGACACCCTCGCATGGCCTTGAGCAATTCAGCTCTGGTCAAGGGGTTACGAATGCCAACGCTAGGCAGGGAGACGCGTAAATTGAAGCCATGCCCTTACATCAACCCACGCTTAGAGAGTCAGGAGAGAGGGAATTCCCCGACGGAGAATTCCCTCTCTACGAGAGTCGCAATGAGAGACAGACGACCTCAAGGTCGAATTCTATGATAACAGCGGGAGCACATTTCCTTCATTGTGCGGCCACGTGTGAAACACATAGATAGAGATATTAAAACAGACATGCAGATGCATTCATTCCAATAAGAGCATCTCCCGTCTCTCTGCGAACTGCATTAAATTAACAGAAATTCCGTTTTATGAAGTTTTTTTTCGCGTTGCAGGACATGAAAAACCGTTCCGTTTCCGCGTTGGACAGATTCCGTTTTATGCCGTGTAAAAATGCCATTTGACTTCACGGGCCGGAGAAATTTACCGGTTAAGGCAGGTTTCCGGCTTGTACAGGTTCCGGTTTAGACAGATTTACTGTATTACCTAAAACACAATATTTTGGCTGGCGGCGAAACTCGAAGAACCTGAATTCGCGTCTCAGTGCTAAAAATATTTTTCTTGGATTAAAACACTTTTAGTACAAGATTCTCTATTACTACAATATAACGGAGCACCTGCAAATAATGCGAGAAACTATGTACTGTTGTAGCACCACTATCTTCCATAATGAAATGTTTATAAAACAATTTTCTAAAAACAAGTAATTATTATTATATTTTTGTTTTAAATGAACTCAATTTATATTTGTCTTTGAAACAAATCTTTTCTTTTTTTTTCTGAAATTGAGAAAAGAACGCCTAAATAATGTGGCCGGTTGCATTTTCGCCGTAGTACTTTTATTTTAGATAAATGCGAAACTTATTAAAATTGCGAGAAAGTGTGTGTTGTTGTAGAACCACAGGTTTGCGAGGTAAAACGGTATCTTAAGAATATAGACAAATTATCTGTGTGACAATATCAAAAGACTATGCACAAAAAACTATGTTAGAAACTTGTTTCAGTTCGAAAGCATGCTTCCCATTGTATGTCTTCTCTTAATGCTATACACTAATTAGTGCGTAGGCTAGTCTTCAGAAGCCCTTATAGCGTCTTCTTGTAAGACTTATCCTGAGCAAGTATAAGGTAGTTTTCCATTGCTTTCCCTTGGGACGTTAGTGCGCCAATTTTGACGTTTGGTTTGAATAGCAAATAGCGCAGGATACAATATCCGCAATCTAATCCAGTAATTCAAATCGAAACTCTGATTGGATCTAAATTTCTAGATGATTGAATTTTACCAGAATCGGCCAAGTGACTTTCCTGGGATCTGTTTTACATGCCGACAAGCGTTCGCATGCACGCCATCGATTTTGGCACCTCAAAAATCCCTTGACGTTGATCGGGTTTGAAACAGAGAACTTGGTATAGTGGTTATCATGCCAGGCTACTGATCCCATCAACGCCGGTACACACTACCCAAATATCAAAAATATTTTCAATTAAAAAATATAATGATAATAGAAAACATTTTATTAGTATATAATAAATACAAAACCAACACTTCATATAATAATGAGTCATATTATGATAAAACCAACTTAATTAGCTGTAAACATTTTTCCAAATCCAAATAAATCAAGCAAATAAAATGTCTAATTGAATGATTGTTTTAAAATTCTGTATTGACATTTCGTTTTGGGATGGAGTATGCTCATCTCCACGTGGAAAAGCACGGCACTGTTACCCACCTTCCAAACTTGCGTAGAATGAAATAATACTTGTGATGAAGCCCAAATACACAGAGCATCAATAAATCCTGAAATAGCACAAAGGAATTACATTTTCAAACAAACAATGAGTTGTAGCTATGCAGGGCATGCTTACCCCGCTTATTAGAGTTACCAAGACATCGTTTGGGCTTGAGCGCCGTGCGTGATTCCGTCATTCAATGGCCTATTGGCCTCTGTGTTTGGGACCACCACATGTAACTGTGGGGCCAGGCAGGGCATGGTTACCCCGCCAGAGCGAATTGCGAAGACATAAGTTAAGCTTGTGCTCCGTATGTGATTATTTCTTCAAGTAGCCTTCTAGCTATTGTTTTGGGGACTGGTACTTTGTCTCTTGTCTCAGAGTGTGCGTATTTGTCTCGTCAATTAATTTTCCTAAGAACAAAAATCGATGTATTGTAAATTATATTTCATTTTTAATAACATGCATACTACTGAATTATAGAGAATTATTGTAATGTTGTAGTCACAATTCATATTTTAAGACTGCGTTACTCGACTTCGTATCCCTGGAACAGGCACGTTATTATTTATTGTATTTTTATTCGCCTAATTTGGCGGAATTTAGTATTCACTATTCTCTGATGTTCACACTGTGACACTTGAAGGTCTCGATATAGATGGATAGGGGACACTGCTCTCCATTCGGGAACTTGCTTACGGCTTACATTGTTGGTACTGGATCTCTCGATTGAACGAAAATGACTGTTCTCTTTTTCCAGCTAGTGACATAGAATTTACACTATACTTTGAGTATATTGCTGTGTTCACTCATGGTTAAGAATTTGATAATCAGTTTTAAATGAGTCATAATAGTCAACAATTAAAGCTTGTTGTTATTGAACGTTTTTTTATTTTGATATTGTTACCTTTGTACCTAAATTTTCTACATATATTTTTTTGTTCAGTCTTTTTGTAGTTATTAAGTGGATGTACACTATCTTCTTTTTAAATAATCTTAGGGAATAATACATCACACAATGTTTTGTTGACAAAAAGTAATTGCAGTTTTTTATTTATAAAGTTTGATAATAGAATATAGAATTTTTTTGGAGAGACATGAATTTAAGCGAATCATTAGAATTAGGGAAGAGTGAATCCGTATTTCCTTGGATAAAACTTTATACTTGTATAATATTTTCATTTGAATATAATTATGATGAATTTAGACATTTATATTTGACTTTATTATGAAATGTTTATGGGATAATAAAAATTACATTCAAGTGTAGGAAATATGTAATGATAAAAATGAAATTGACGGAATTTAAGAAATATGACTTACTTGCGGCCATGTACATGTTGTAGTCTGGATGTGATGTGGGGATTTAAGCTTTGCGAATATCTTGGTCATATGTGTATGATCTTCGAACTTTGGATTCTCAGTCTTATAATTAGATCAGATGCATAGGTCGTTTGATCAATATTTTTGTAAATTATGTTGATTTTCTTAACAATTTTACGTGAAACGGGCGGGTGGTCATATCCTGATGTCTTCTGATACCCTGATGTTCTGTTCGATCATTTAGTTGCCTAGTAATGACAACACTAGATAATGACAACATTAGAGAAACTCGTTTCTGAGGTTAATTAAACAATGGATATTTTGATTGTCACCGCATGTGTTCACACACTACATTGTACAAAAGGACTCATAATAAATAACGGGCTGAACACGTTCAAACATTCTCCACCTTGAAAGTCATGGATGGTTCAAAATGTTGTTGTTAAAAAAATTTGTTCAAAATGTCATTTTGGAAATGACAAATACTGGAACCTATTTTCAAATGCTTTGCTGAGTATGCTAGAAACCCCTTCTACAAAGTGTCATCCATCGTTTAATAAAATGTCCAAAATCAAAATTTTAACCCAAATCTAAAGTACATTCAAAATTTAACAAAACGACTAAAATGTAGCATTGTCTTGATTACGGAATTAGAAACATTGGGTCACTGAAACGAGGTGAAGTGATTAGGATGTATCACTTTTCTAGTTATGCAGGTTACAGAGATAGTAGCGTCATTTGACGCTATTACCTCTGTACCCCGTGTTTCTAACGCAAGCATGCAACATGGGCCGTGCTTTTGCGAAACCTCGTTTATTTTAATCTTCATTAGCAAAATTTGGAACAAAAATATTTTGACAATGCCCAGAAACGTAATACGCCCTTTGTAGTTTGAATTTATGTTTTACGCACACTCGTTCTACTTATTTCTTAATTTTGGTTTTATTCAATTTAACTTTTTTATTTTAACCTTGAACCTAGGTTTGGTGCGGAGGTATTCCAACGCGGGTGAAAGGCACGGAAGCCGAGTCTGTCTTTGCGGGAACAGCCATTTAAACGCATCGACGACAGCCCCCGACTCCACACGACATCCCGCCGCAGAAGAGCAGATCCACGTCTATGCGCGGTGACCCACGAAGAGCAGGGGAAGAAGCATGTCTCGAGGTGGCATCCTGCATTAGTAAGTTAAATTAATTTATTTTTTCGTTTAGTAAACTAAAAACGCTCATTAATTCCATGAAAAATAGTCAATATATTATCTCTATGTTAATAGTGTGCGTGCAATTAAAATCCCGCCATGCAATTAAAACTCCACACCTGCCAATCAGAATTTATAAAAGGAGCCAAATCGTTTAATTAAGTAACTATAACCCACGCATAGCCAAGATATTTCCAGTCGGTCATGAAACATGAACAAAAATGCTCATCACAGTTTACATTACCTACAACAACTGTATATAAACAACGAATGAATAAAACTAAATTGACGAAGTAAATGTTGATCTAGCTGACTAATGGAACAATATGAAATATTTAACGTGAATTAATTGAATGTTGTAAATGTAAAACACTTGGTCTTAGGATTACAAATGTACAAAATGTACATCACTTGTGTTTACCCGTTCCAAAACGTACACTAAAGGAACTCTGTGTCAGAAGTCACTTATTGCTTTTACCTCCTAATACGTATCTGTACATGTTTTCTCTCATACCTGTCTTTACTTTACGTGGGAAGTAATGTTTTCATGACTGTCAGTTTCTTCTAGTATTTTATTCGCAATATACACAGTACCTTCCATTTGCAAATATTTCTTGCAAGCAAACACTGCCAGGCCTACTAAAATATCTTTTTCAGAAGCAATACGTCATCAAACGTATGCCTCGAATTGTAAAGATGTGCTTCAATTTCTCAAAATTTAAATCATTCATAAATGGAAACGAAAAAATATTGAACGTAGCATGTGTATAGAGAGGTATAATTGCACTCGTGGTATATAAGAAAACTCGCTCCTATTGTCGCTCGTTATCTTGAACATACCACTCATACAATTATGCCTCTCTTTATAGACTAGTTTCGTTAATTACTATTGCGGTATGCTTATTAAAGCATTAAGGAACGATGTTTAAATATGATTTAATTAATCATCGCTTCTCGATGATTGATTGATTTGATCGAATAATTGATTGAATTGATTGAACTGGTAGGACAAAGTATTATGCCATTTCCTTTCACGTCTCAGCCCCTAGATAAAAAAATCAATTCCTTAAATAAATTCAGAATCATTCTCATTCAGTGTCCACGCATGTAGTCAAGGCTTCTACATCCTGTTCTACCTGGTACGGTTTTGAATGTACAGGCGATAGTGAGAACATAGAAGATGTCCCAAAGAGTACGCTCATGTAAACCGCTATCGCTATTAATGATACAAGCGGAGATAAAATTATCGAGATTCAATGCAATTTTACGTGTAACGAAGAAACCGGAAAAACCCACGTTAACGTCGAACAAGAGACGTCATAAAGCACATTGCACATGACCCAGCAGGCGCACAGATAGGAAACTGTTTTAAAGGAGGAATTTCCAATCTTTTTATTTAATCGACGGAGAATTGTTTGGTTCATCGACCCCCTTACGTATTCTCTACAATATAAAGCAATCATAATCACCTCACCAGAAATTGCAAATAAATGATTTAAAGTTAATAATTTCGTACACCAACATTTTCGTAAATATTTCGATTTTCAATAATTGAAGTGGCTTCCTCCTTTGAATAGCTAAATTTCCACTCTTCATTTCAATACAATGGTTATAAAGTTTTAAGTTGTTTTAAGAACTGGCCATAAAATTTTTCCATTGCATATTGTAGAGAATACTTTACCGCGCGATGGAGAATCGTTGTGATTACCTAGTAATACTTTTTCGAGTTTTCTTAACATCTTTTTCTGACAGTTTTGAAACCAAGAGAAGCTAATTTGCAATATATTATTATAGGTTTTTTCTTTATTCCAGAAACAATTGAGTTAATTAATGTTTTTTTGTAATAAATGGGATCTTGATTATATTGATCAGGTACCACTTTATATTAAACTTTTGGTCCCCAGTCGATTCCTTGATCGTCATTGACCCCCTTTAAAATTTCAACGATTCTCCCCCTTCACAGGGTCTAAACCGACCCCGTTGGTAATCTCTGGTTAAAAAATGGTTGAACGAGGACATCACAACAAATGTTTCGCTTAAAACTCCCATCCAACTTCTCTGACACGTGTGTGTGTTTAAACCTAACGGGAGGTTTGCCGACGAGACCAGCGAGTTGGACACCCACACCAAAACTCCCACCACACGGATACAGTCATCAACACAGGAGAGCAGAATGACATCAATTTGGGCGTTCATTTTTTACCTGACCAACATGTTTACAAACTACAACGTACCGCCCAAATGAGACAAACCACGGATGAAATAGCTTATAAGCCCAAAGCTTACTATTGATTTTATCTAGAGCATTTGAAAAATTGTTTCTGAAAATACCTTAAAACAATAATGGATACATGGATTTCGGTCATCAACTTGGATTCCGTAAAACTCGCACAACAGTTGAAGTTGTTCATTGCCATTATCAACTATAGTCGGGAAGAAAAATTTTGCTCATCATCATTTCAGACAACAGCCAACCATTCGACAAAGCCTGAAAGGCATGAAAGGCTACAGGTGTCTCAGACTACTCGCCCGACCTGCAAGCCGCGGTCTTTAAGGTGGGTGGGTCTTGATCTGGTCTTTCCAAATTGTCGTGGGCCCCGAGTTCCATCTCGGAAATGCATGTTGGTTTTTGTGCTGCGGCATCTCTCTACTGACCACCATGTGTGGCCTTTTAACCATCATATTTCCATTTATATTTGCGCGCAGGGGCCTGGGGGTCTTTCTCTCAAAGACTCATTACATCCGGGATATTGCTCGAATTCCGCGGGAGGCTTGGATGTTATGTGTTGTGGCACGGTGGCCTCCCCCAATCAGCATGTATCTCCTTTCCAATCCCCTTCGGTCTCCGACGATGGTTCTCCCCCACCCCTTCTCAAACAGACTACGCGCAACCGAAATAAGCCAACGGCGCCACGAAACAAAACCAGAACTGTCTGAGATGGGCCCACAGGCCAGGGGCGATCCAGCCCATCATTTTGGTGGTGGGGCATCATAGAGTTTCGTTAAATAATAAACATATTTGTTATTGTATTGCATGTCCATTTTGTATTGCATATATGATAATATACAATATTATGGTTTTTAAATAACTATATAATTCTAACATAAATATTTAAAGCAATTTTGCAAAGTAAAGGAAGGTAACAAACGAAAACTCCTGGTCTAGGGGGCATGGCCCCCATGGCCCCCATGGCCCCCTGGATCACCTGGAGATGTGACTCAGTGCATCAACTGATGTCATTGCAGTCCCTCTGACCGGGAGGTCCTACGTTCGAGTCCCGAGAGCAACAGGATTTTCGACGAGCTTGTCAGCTAGGTCGAATTCAGTCGCTGTCTGGAGGAGAATTCTAGCGGCCGGCTGCTCTGATCGGCAGTTTTCCGTGGTTTCTCCGATCAACACCAGGCGAATGCCGGAGCAGTACCGTAACAAACGGGCCACGGACCGCGCACGATCGTTCCTTCATCTTCCTTGTCCAATCCTCACCCCGTACACACACACACACTTACACTAACCTACACTACACTACCACACATGCCGGGAGACCGGTCGGGAGCGTACAGCTTATCTCGGCTGGGGCGGTGCCCCGCTGGTGGAAGATACTTGGTTAGGGGGAAAACCCTGTTAGCCGACGGTAGGTCGGCGCCAGATCTCGCCATCCAACGGGGAAAGGTCACCGCCATCTTTCGATGATGGAACATGCATTACACTTACGGGACTAATGACCTCTGTTGACGCGCCCGGTATCACGAACAATCAATCAACCAATCAACCCCCTGGATCCGCCACTGCTACGGTCCCCTGTGGCAGCCGAGAAGGGAGGACCATCCCATCCTGACTTCGTAATGAGGAAGAGAGAGGCGCCCAGTCGGAATATCCTTGGAACCCGCAGAGAACGGCAGGTTTACGAAATTCGGGATGAGTGGGTCGATTAAACAAACACAAAAGTACAAGCAATCCAACAAAAAATATAAAATACCACTATTGGAGTTTTTGAAATATCCTCGCATAATGTTTTACAGCTACTTGTACATATTTTATTTTTTGCCTGATCCTTATTATCAACGGAATTTAAGTCCGTAACAACACTTTTAATTCGTATTAAACAAAAAATGTTGTTTGTAATCGTGTTTCTAATATCAGTGGTAAAACGTATTTCAAGATACATAACATATTCAAATTATTTGGTCTAAGTAGTCTATTCTTCCATTTACATCTCGTTTAAGGTTAAAAATATAATTTCGTTAATTACGTAATTTCGTTTACTTCGTTAATTTTGTTAATTATATTTTCCTTTAGTAAACGGTTACTTCGCAAAGTGTATTGAGTTGTCGAATCACATTTTAACCATATTGTCATACATTATTGAGTGTCACCTCAATTTCTACGACCTGTTAGTTGTTTAATGTATTTCATTAATTAACTAGATTTTCCGGCCAAATATTTGCGCTTAAGATTTGTTTTGATAAAAGCAACATGCATGCAGTGGGAGCAGAACGGCTTTTAATTCCCTTTATGTTTCCCTCAGCGTTCGTGAGAGTCTCGCAAAAGTGGGAATTTATCTGTTACTGTAAAAGCAGGCATATTTTTTTTTCGTGTTATACCAAGCATTTGTTTCATTCCAGCCGTAGGAATTCTCACATTATGATCTGGGCTGTCCGGGTGATGCCGCGTCAAAGACTGAGATGCCGACATTTCGAGCAACATATCTGATGGTACTACAGCCCTGAAGAAGACCGCGATGGGTTTCTCGAGATCTTTAAGATATTTTAATTTTTGGGGGTATTTTACCCTGACCCTGTGACATACCAAATTTTTTGGATTGTGATTGCAAATTGTTTCTTTATTTTTTTGTTAAATAGAAGAAAGTACATTTGTAAAAATGGTATCGTATCATTTTTTCAACTTATAAAATTTTGAAAATTTCGAAATTTCAATGTATTTTCGAATCTACCTTACACCTCTAGTATTAAAGCCATAGATTTCTTCCTCAGTGGGATTTATCCACCAATTTTAGACCTTTAAAACTTATGAGTAAGTGTTGAGAAATAGCCAGGGACACTAACAGGAAAAAAAAGTCTCGGTATGTCGCTGGCTTCCACTAGTTTTTCTTGTGATAATTTGCAAAGAATGCAAACAGTTATAACGCACTTACATTAGAGAGATTTTTCCAACCAGAATCTGTAGCGTAGTCAAAACGACTCGTTTTGTTCTGTTGAATTTTATAATTTTTTTATTGCTCTGCGGTTTGTCTCATTTTACATACGCATCTCCAATTGGTGATATACTATAAAACAATAGAGTCCCAAACAGTACTCTTTTTTTAAATCTCAGAATTTCATTCGGCGCATTTATAACAGACCTTATTGCAAAGAAATGCATTTCTTGCGTGTTCTCTTGATATTCTTCCTTTATTTCCTTTGGTCAGCGTTTGCGCATCCTTGCATTCTCATGATTTTGAAAGAGAAGTAATAATTTTCTTTTTTATGGCAAATCCATTAATATTAAGTTAGAAAGCTTGTGGTAATATGAAAGCACTGGGTTTCACTGGATTTCGCTCGCTATCTCATGAAGACTGTCAGACGTATGCGCAAAGCGTGAAAAATAACCCAATTCATTTCTCTACTCGATATTCTGACGCAGGTTATTTGTTTGCATTGCTAATTTAATTTGCAGAGAACAAGCGATTGGCTGACGTAGTAGGAACTAAATATAGATTCGATCACAAACCGAGAGCTTAAAACTTGGAAATTCTGTGCTATCAAACAGTATTTCACGTGGAATTTTCTCCGAATGAAATGATAATACGCAGAAGATCTTAAAGCTGACATTTTTTCCATATTCTTAATGAATTAAATAACCCACAAAACTGCACAAAATGTAAAACTGCAGATCGAGTTCTTTTTCTTGGGACATTTCTTGTATTCTATTGTTTTCTTTTTAAAAATTATTTGAATAATGATTCTCATTTTAATAAAATTTAATTCCATTCTCATCAAAGTAAAAAAATGAATTAAGAATATAAAGCATTATTAAAAAAACACGAGATATCACGAGTTGCCACTTCAGTGTATTAATTATTTTAGCTCACGGTATTGTACAGAATATTCATTAAAACCAATTACCCATGACTGAAATAAAGTTATATGAATTCAAATTTGTGTTAGAGAGCATTAAATTCTTCATCAAATACTGAATGTTGTGGATCTCACGTTCTATCTAGAGTTGTATCAACTGATCGCCTGCATTGCTGCAATACTAGATTAGTTAAATCAAATTTTTATTTCGTGACTTTCTACAAAGGGAAAGAGCGAATCAGGAGTATTTTTGCCGATTTCCAGCAATAATTATTGATATTAGTATTTTTGAAAACCCAAAGTATGAATAAAAGATGAAACGATACATTTTCTCTTTAAAGAAAATGAATATTCTGTTCCACACTTAAAAGAATTAAGAATTAAAATTTGTTTATCGCATTTAATATTCTCACGTGATTGACTAATTCAGATTAAGAAGTAAACTTGCGAAATTTCTAATAAGCAATTATCATATTGTGGGTCAAAGGATCAAAAATGTTGTATACATGTGAAGCAAAGTTTATTGAAATTTTAAATAGATAAAACAGAACTTAATTTTTCTTGTGATCATTTTGCAATATAGCACAAAACCAATTCACTTGTAAATCTCATTACTTCTTTCAATGAGCTAGCAAATTCCACAGACTCAGCACAGGGCACTCAGAGAGCCACCTTTTTTTATTCTAAACAAAGTCAATTTACAATTTGTTTTACATGAAAATAATTGGTAAATATATTAACATTGATAGTTGACAATGAAATGATAATTTGTGGGTGAAAGTATCCCAGGGGTACATTTCACTGTCTTCTTACGTCTTGAACAAAAAGACATTTTATTACTTTTTGTAAAGAGTCAAATTGAAAAGTATATGACTATGCGACTAATTTGGAAATCTATAATGGAGTTGTAAGGATTGAATTGTGTGTAATCGGTTGATTTCTTCACTATTATCTAATGAGTTAATGGCTAAGGATTTGAGTGGTTGCATATCAGACGTTGGAGATAACTTGAGCTTCTTGGTTTGATTCTTTCAAAGACTGTCGGTACTTTTACCACATTGGCTGTCACAGGTGGGCCTCGCGAGGTTTGACTATGGCGCCGTGACTAAAGCGCCCCTGGTGGGCCCCAGCAATACTCCCGGTGACGCCATGAGGATCACGGGCGGGTCTCCCGCTGGTGTTTACTTCCTCTGTATCTTCCCTGGGGAGTTTCAGATTGATTTAGTTTCAACTTTCTCTAATTGAGCGAAGAACACATAATAGAATGCTCTTAGCGTTCTAAATTACCGCTCGTAGCAGGGTTATTGTATTGTATTGCATAGGATTTGTTCCATATATTTTGTTTTGTGGTTTTTTCTTCAATACAGTTCCTTTTCTACCTAAAAGGCACTTAATATGTATCCATTTGTTTTTTCCTTTAAAACATCCTGAATATCATTGAATTTGATTAAGTACTTAGTCATTCTGCAATTGTGTCCCACTAGTGACCTCATGTAAATACGTACGTGCGGGACCATGAGGGTCACCGATGTCCCTCGTGTGTGAATCACATATGTGGCATTTCATTTAATTTTTAAAACTATTTTTAGGAATATCAGAAAACACTTTCACTAATAAAGTAAAAAAAATGGTGTGACCCCCGATAACCATATTCTTCTTTAGCGTATGGCCTCTATACTTCGGTTTTTCTTTCTTGGCGCACGGGGGGGGGTCAGTAAAATAGAATACCTCACGGTATTTCTCGTCGTTCTCGGTTGTGCCGCTATGAGGCGCATGATCGCGACTGTATCGAGCAGTGCTGGCGATCATGCGACTCCTGGCGGCACAACGAAGAAATGCGCGAAATACCGTGAGATATTCCATTTTATTGACACCCCCCGTGCGCTAAGGAAGAGAAACCGAAGTATAGATTTTACCCTTCATTGTGCCTTTGACAGTAAATTGGTTAAGTCTGTGTGTGTAGCAGAGAGCCGCTCAGAATTTCTTTGCGTCTCGCCCGCTGTGCGCCCTCTGCGTGACGAAACTGTTGCCGAGGCGCATCAGAGCGTGGCAATGTTGCTACGGTCCACCGCCGCATCGGATGCCGCGCGTCCGGAGGGCTGTAAATCACAAAAAACTGTCGCGACGGCGCTTCTCGACAGAGGGCGACACGGCGGAAGGCAGAAGACAAAGGGCTGATAGATAGCGCCTGGTTGAGGGCGGGCTAGTCGCCTAGGGGCCCATGCTCCAAAACGCACGAATCTGCTTCATCTAGCTCAGACTGCAGCATCGTGAAACATTTTTTGTTACTTTTAATTGCTGTATTTGCTTGCAAGTTTTTAAACAATATTTCAGAGCGCAAAGACAGATTGAAGACCATGTTGGACACAATACATTGTAGATTGTTTGACAATACTACTCTGATATGCAGCTTTTGATAGTGAGAAGTAAAACATACTATAAGGTTATCTTGAACACATAATTTATGACGAATTCAACGAGCATTAATATATAGTGTATGTACAGTTCAAATAATTTTTCTTCAATATACTTGGATGTGATTTTCCACCCGTTTATTTCTTCTCTTTAACAGTTTTTTGCGATGTAGATGTATGTACTTTGGAGAGATATATTTAATATTTATAGCTCGAATAATTCATAACACATTGCGAAACGAAAATCTTTCAAAAAGGAAAATAAATAATAAAAACTGCGACATTCCTTTTCGTGCAGATCTAACAGTTCTTCGTTGTATCGAAACAGTTCTTCGTTGCCACGGAAAGTAACCAAAAGTAATCAAAATTAATTGAAATTTATTTTGTGTGAATACAAACCAATTGAGGAGGCTCTTATCAAAAAATTACCCTCTCTAGGACGTCTAATATACGTCTGCGGGGACGCTCACGAGTTGCTCAACACGATACGATAGAGATAATTGCTGAGGCTGCGTTTGCTCCGTGCGAACCAGTCCGCGGGCGTTCCCAGAAATAGCTGCAAAGCGCCGGCGCGCGCCAGTGGCAGGAGAGGACGGAGACAGCTGGCGGACGCAAGAAGCAGACGGACGACGCCCGCCCCAGGCGCCCGCCTACGGACGGACGGACGGACGGACGGACGGAGGGGAAGGCGGGGCCAGGCGGAGGCGCACGGAGAGATTACGCGGAGGCTGGTACGACGGGAACACTGGCACTAAGCTAAGTCAGCCGGCGCAAGGGCGGGCGGGGGCGGACGAGGGTGGCTGGCGAGGGCGACGGTCGAGAGCGATAGTCGAGGGCGGCGGGCGAGGGCAGGCGGGCGAGGGCAGGCGGGCGAGGGCGGCGGGCGAGGGCGGCGGGCGAGGGCGGCGGGCGAGGGCGGCCGGCGAGGGCGGCGGGCGAGGGCGGCGGGCGAGGGCGGGCGCGGGCGGGCGCGGGCGGGCGAGGGCGGGCGAGGGCGGGCGAGTGGGCCTCGGGCGAGTGGACGGGTGGCGGGTGGTTGCTGAGTCCGGCGCGGCGGGCGGGCTCGTCCGCCCAAGGCTCTGTTTCTGCGTCCCCCTTCTGCGCACCGCCGAAACAACCCCAGCCGTTGAGTCGCCGCCCCGGCCTCAGCGCCGAAAGCGACAGCGCGCGCCCACGCTCCCAATGCCCTCCCAGCATGTGGCCACCGCCTGTCCGCCTTCGCTTTGGACTCGACGTCCCGCTGCCGAGCTGTCATTAGAACATACCCGCTCACTGACGTTATTTTCTTTCAACACGGGAGACGCATCCAAAGTGTCTCAAAATGTGGACTGTCGCCTTTATTTCAGTTTGGTTACCTCAATACATACCTGTGCTTAGTAACTAATGGTGAATGTTATGGTTGTTATTTGGTAAAATGAGTTAGGCTGACAAAACCCACATATTTTCAATACACAGCACAATACAATACAATTTCAACACACAGCGACTATTTTATAAATGTGCCGGCTGCGCGGAGATTTTGCCTCGGCAAACGAAGCAATGGATGCCACGGAAATCGAGACAGGGCGGCCGGTAGGACTGCCGAAGAGGGAAGATGGTTTTTCGCAACCGAAAAGTTTAAAATGTACTCATGTTATAGTTCGTGCTGGATCTACTCACCATTTTCTCTGATACATTCTTGATGTCAACACAAGTTCTGGCTCACTCGGTTATGAATGTTTTGTGGTATTGCAGAGATATGTTAACTGTATATTGAGCCGTACTTCATCCGTGTGGGTTTTTGTCGCCCCCTTTCAGGCATCTCCAAATAAAGAAATCGCACAGAAACAGATCAGGAGTGCATGCAGGCTACAAACAACATGTGATAATTCTCCGCTCTTCATTTGTCAACATTTGGATGAAAGAATTCTGGATAAGATTCTCGTAACGGTTTGACACATTTTACGTATGTGTCGTACACAAACACCTTCTGTTTGAGAAGTGACCCATCACAAACCGACTATTCACCAAGAGTGGAAAACATGCCTTTTGCAGAGCGAGACGTTGTGCAGCAGTCCCAGAGGTGTTCACCGCACTGTTTTTCCCGGACGATTGAAGACTCGTCGACCGAGCAGAATTATCCACAGTCGCGGCACATTAATAAAATAGTCGCACTGTATGTATAGAGCAGTGGTGTCAAGGTCTTCTACTGGTGGCAGTGGCACCGTGCCATACCACGAGCTTCTCTGCGCAACTAGCGTCGGGAGAGGAAACTATTAGGAACCCCGCCGTTTTACAATAGTGATGGCGTTGTCTCTTGCGGCTGGGTTATGAACTGCGTGGAGAGGCGATTTCGTCGTGGCGTCTTGACAACACGATCGACATACACTAATAAAATAGTCGCACTGTATCTATGGAGGGATAGTGTTTAACACGGTATCCCTGGAAGGGCACAGAAAAAGGGTGGCCAGAGGCCAAGGGCGCGTCGACGACCCCGCCGCGGAGGAATGATGGCGGAGGCCGTGGCCGCAGAATGGCCGTGGTGCCGCTGGGCCGTTGGGCCGTGGTCCAGGAGAAAATTCGTCCTTGTATAAGCCGGGTCGCCGTAAAAGGAACCTAACGTAAGAGTGTTCCGAACGCCGAAGTGGAGAACCGCGGAACGTTGCCAAATTCACAGCTAAACACTTGCTTCACTACACACTCACAACTTCCTTAGAAGGATAGATAGATATAGATAGATAGATAGATATTATTTCCGCAGGTAGGTTTATGAAACCGGGTGGCAGAACACTAAAAATGTACATATTATAATTATTATTTAAATACAATGTAACTTAAAATTATTTTAAGACAATAATAATGCTAATAATAATATTAATAATAATATGATAACAATGAGAACAATAAAGGCATTAAAAAGAATAATCGCATTGATTCTACATTTTATGGCGGTGCTGTACAGATAGTTTAGACTAATAAATACACGACTTTTTATTACACTGCACTCCACTTCACTTCACAACATTTGCACTACACTCTTTCCTTTCTACTTCTGTATTTCACTACACTTCACAACACGTCACCACCACACTTCACAACACAATATGAATACTATCTAAAATATTATTATGTATTTAATAAAGCAATGCATTCAATAATTTAATAATGTTATATGGTATCACGCTGACTGACGCGTTGACTCGCTGTGTGTATCACTGCATTCGGCTATATTGGCTCTGTAGCCAAATCAGCAGGGGAGTTCTTCGTTGGGCAGCCGGCGCGACGTCTTGTGTTTCGCCTTGTTGTCGACTGCTTGAAATAGGCGCACCGGTTTAAATACCCTGCGCTAAAACAGCGTTTGTATAATAGTTTTAATAACGTTCGTTATATTTCATGTCAATAAATCTTAGATTCGAGAAATCATAATTTATATCAGGGAGTTAATTTGGAGACTCGCTGTCTGTGAGTACTGTCCCACGGATGTGGACACCGCCTGTTCCTCTACGCTTAGGACGTGATATTCTACTGCAGTGCGGTCATTTGGAGAAATCTACGAGTACTAATGGTAGATAAACTACTTTGGGGTGAAATGAGCTTGAAAATGGGCAATTCAAAAACACTCAAAGGATATTTTCTTAAAAACGCCTCGAATTTTTTCAATGAAAATGTGCGTATGGGACCAGAGTTTAAGATTCTATAAACTTCTCAAAGTCATAATTTAATTCTATTATTAGGTAGCCGGAAAATTGATAAAAATGACATAAAAAGTCAATAGCAGTTGAGAAAACGGTGGGGAGAATCGAAAAAAATAGCTCAGACTGAAGTATATGGAAACTAGTTCGACAATGTGCCATTGTTTACTTTCCAATATGCGTCCACGCCTTTCTGATGGATATACGTGATGGGTATTTGCACTGCGTGCTATAATTAGGAGGCATGTAGAAGGTTGAGAGAATGACGGGAAATCAGGACTTCATTTCATGACAACAAGTAAGTCAATAGCAGTGAGTCATGTCTTTTAAATTATTGAAGTTTTCCAAGAAAAGCAACTGCTTAATACAAGTATTTTGTGAAACTAGTGCAAAAAAAGTTTGCACACTACCACTGTTAAATTACGTTTACCACTAACAGAAAAGCGTCACTTGCACGCAGTTTTCCTCCTCTGTTAAACAAATAGAAAAATCAAGAACGTTTAACATTCTGTTATATTTCTCATACAATTGCACAATTCAAACTTTTGAGCATTTTACTAGTAATAATGGTAATATTACAACCACTTCCGTAATATTGAAAAGCATATGACGAAAAGGACACGGCATGTCTTCATTTGTTTTGTTGTTTACCCTCTAAATATATTTTCAGGTCCGAAAATCTCGTTTATGATTCTTAAATAAATAAAAACTGGAACGCACGAATTTTCAACGCATAACTTCGTCTTGGATAATTGAACGGGATGGTTATATTACATGGACAACCGCATCGCCTCATACAATCGGCTTAACACTCCGTCACTCGCGCCGTTGGATAGAGCCAAACAGAAGTTTATTTTCTAATTAAAAAAGGAATGTTACACTTCCACGGAAAACAACAAAGCTTCTATTCTTCTAACGGTGTCTGAGAAGAGTATCAATAAACATTTTATCTCTGTTACGCACTGTGTCACTATACCCTTAAGTAAAATCGTTGTGTCTGTGAGACTGAATCAGTCATGCGAGTACTGACGTATGAAACGGTGTTCTTGAATACTTGATCAAAATGATATTTTTCTGTAATATGAGAGAGTTAATATTTCTAATGTTGTGTTTGAGCTTCTCTTCGTTACTATGCAAAACCGCAACTACACTTCGGTTTTTCTTCTTGGCGTACGGGGAGGGGGGTGCTAATAAAATGAAATATCTTACGGTATTTCGCGTCGTTCTCGGTTGTGACGCTAGGAGTTGCATGATCGCGACTGTATCGAGCAGTGCTGGCGATCATGCAGTGCTGGCCCTCCTGGCGGCACAATGGAGAACGACGCGAAATACCGTGAGATATTCCATTTTGATGAGACACCCCCGTGTGCCAAGAAAGAAAAACCGAAGTATATTAGAAGATGTAGAAAACTAAATGATGCGGGCGTTGGACGTAGTCCAACATGCGAGCACACGTGATACGAATGACCACGCGAGTGACGGAAATAGTATAATAGAAGCTTCAAATATGATTTGTAATTATTATTGTTTCTTTCCATAGTGTATTCAATTATAATAGAAGCCCAGATAAATAAGAAAAAGCGTAATTAATGATATTAATAAAAAAAAAGAAAATCTTCATACTGGGTGCGTTGGACCGAGTTGTAACGCGCATGGTAGTCGTGTTACGAATGGCCGCGCGAGTGACGGAATGCGAAGCCGCCGTGGGATAAGGAATGTCAGAAGCATTCAACATGAAGCAGACTTCCGGAGTCTGCCAGCAAATTTCATCTCTTGCCGCGACTCGCCACGCCCATCTCTCGCAGCTTTGCACCCCCGTCCCCGCCCACCGCCCCTGTCAACGTCGCTGACGCGGGCTGTGCGTCGCACCTCTGCCTGGCGACCGTATCGTTTCAGTTACACCCCGACATTCTTACGACCTCCCTTGGTTCCCTCACCGGCACTACCCGTTCTTTTCCCCGACATCCTGTTCCGACGCTGCAGAAGGGCTGCCGACAGCTCGGGTTTTACGATCGTCGCATTTCGCACCAGGACTTCGCTGTAAGAGCCACAGCCGAGGCGGTCACTTCAAGAGCGGTGTAATAAAGCCGTAGTCGTGGAAATTAAGATAAATGAAGTCGTTTATTGTGGTTATTTTGTGGAGGTGTGGTTGACCTCTTTTTAAGGTTCAGAGCAAAGGGTGGACGTTGTAGACAACTTTGCTTTTTTATTGAGAACGAGCTCGTATTTCATGGCTTCGCCGTCTTGAAAGTGGTCTTGGTTTATTGCATTGTTTCGCCAAAACCATATCTTTGACAGCAAAGACGCTGAAAGCAGATTCTAGTTTTAATAAAATATTGACAACGGTGCTTTCTTTCAACCCATATAAAAGTATTTTGATTATTAAGAACGACTAACTTAAAAAAACACTGCTCTTGTGGTTTTGTAACCAATGCTATTGTGGTTTTATAATCAAGGTTCAGCTTGCCATCTACCGTATGAAGCTTCAATATGCACGTTAGTAAATAAAATATTGCATTGAGGGGAATAATGTCCCGTAACCCATGTATTCTTTTATTTCGAAAGTTAATTTTTAAAGCAGAAATTTTTGAAAAAAGTAGCTTCGTGTCTTCTTGTCATTGGGACAATCCACGCAGCGGCGTATCTATGGTATGGCAGACATGGCAGGTGCCATGGGCGCCACTCACAAGGGGCGCTATTTACAGTACACCCGTTAAAAGCAAATAACAAACACATTAATTTCAATCATCTCTACAGGGGCGCAAATTATATGCTTGCCATGGGCGTCCTGAATAACTAGATACGCCTCTCAATCCACGGCAAGCTTGGTCAACCCCAGTTTGGACAACACTTGGCTGGCTCTCGCGCCTGCCATAAAATAGCACCCACTCGCCTCGCCGTCTCTGACGTTCATCCCACCCGCCGTCTGCTTCGCTTATCCGCTCCCGATCACTCGCCGCCCCCGTGCAAAGGGCGCCTCCCTCGAGGGCCTGGAAACCTTATCCACTCCGCCGGCGCCTCGCATCTCCCCCACTCCACCACCCGAAAGAGGGGAGGGGGAATGATGGCGCGCTGTGACCTCCGCACCTGCGCCACACATTTCGTCGCCCCCTCCCACCACCACCCAACTCACCACCACCGCCCCTCCAACCACCACACGCCCACGAGCTGTTTTCTTTCTCCATCCGCTAGTCCCGCGTAGTCCATTGCTTGATTTTCCGGGAACGCCAACTGCTATGGTCATTACTCCCGTTATTGTTTTTGTTTGTGCTTGGCGCGTCGGCCCGTGTGCGGCTTGCCTACCAGTAGCGTCCCGGCCTCGCGGTTATGGGTTAAGGGGGTACTTGTGGTTAGCACGAAGACATACCCAAGACGTATTCCAGGTCTTCTCAACCTGAGAAGTGAGTTTTCTCATCGTCACACTCCAACATATACTGGGATATTGCTAGGAAAACTCTAATTTTGTACGACCGGGAATTCGAATCTCGGGGTTGCGTCATGGAAAGCGAGCACATTGACCAATGAGTTAAACCGTCCGGGGCCTCGTTATTGTAGTGAATGTATACTCTAGGATGTGGCGATGTCCCTCCCTCGCTGGATGATGAGAACCGGCGACGACTTAAAAGTTTCCTTGCGGGGGTATTCCAAGCTTCAGTTATCTCTTCCCGCGGAACACTGACCAAGTCGCGAAGCTCTAAGCTTTCGACATGTGATGTGGTTCATTTAAGTGCCTATAATGCACGTATGTAAAAGGGACAGGACAAGGAAGAGGAAGGGAAAAATGGCGGAAGTTCCGTGACCAGTTTGTTAGAGTTCTGCTCCAGCTATGGTCATAACTCCCCTTATTTTTCTTTGTACTTGGCTTGGCCCATGGCCTACCAGTAGAGTCCCGTCCTCGCGGTTATGGGTTAAGGGGGTACGTGTAGTTAGCACGAAGACCTCCTGTCTTCACAACGTGAGAAAGGAGTTTTCTCATCGTCACACAGAACATATACTGTGACATTGCAGGGAAAACGCACACTCTAATTTGTACTACCGGGAATCGAATCCAGGGTTGCGTTATGAAAAGCGAGCACGTTAACCAATGAGCTAAACCGCCAGAGCCCCGTTATTGTAGTGAATGTATACTGTAGGCTGTGGCAATGTTCCTCCCTCCTTTGGAGAACCGGTGCTGACTTACACGTCTGCTTTCGGGGGTATTCCCTCTTCAGATACCTCCCCCCGCGCAACACTAACCAAGGCGACAAGCTCTAAGCTTTCGACATGTGACGTGGTTCATTTAAGTGTTAATGCACGTACGTAAAAGGGACAAGACAAGGAAGAAGAAGGCCGGCCCCATGGCCGAGCTCGCTAAAGCAGTAGTGCCGTAGTGATCTTGGACCATGGGGTCGCGGGCTCCAGTACCGCTCGGGCATGGGTTGTATGTGTTCGTCCTTTCACCCCTATCATCACCATATCGTGTAATCATCATGTCATAACGTTACTTCCAATAGTGGTGGCTAAAGACCGAGTAAATGAACCTTAAATAACACAAATGGAAGAAGGAAAAAATGGTGCACGTTTCGTGACTAGTTAAGAGTTTTGCTCCGGCATTCACATCGTATTACCGGAGAAATATCGGGGAACTACCAATCAGAGCAGGCGGGCGCTTCGATTCTGCTCCAAGATAGCGGCTGAAATACTCGCGTGTCTCGAGAGCCCCGAATTCTTATCCAGTGAGGCGTCGTGGCAACGCTTTCAAACAGTCGGCATACCCGAGTCGGAAGCTGTCGTGGAAGGAGGTGTGTGGCGTACCTGGCGACGTAGAGACGGTGCCGGAGTTAAAAATAAAGGAACGCCAGAATGTGGCGGCACCAGGAAAACCCCACGCAAATTTAACTGTTGAGAAAGATTAGTGGCGAGTCTGGGACGCTTGTGCAAGACCCCTGGAATTGACTAGCCAGCGAGCCTGGGGACGCCGACAGCATGGCGCCGGGTGGGGGGGGGGACGAGGGTGTATATAAACGCAGAGCTGTCTGCGGTCGCGGAGATTCGTAGTGCTTCGTGTGAGTCGAAGGACCGAGTGGGTGGGTGCCAGTGCACTCAAGCACGTGGTTTCCTGGGCGGAGACCGGTTCGGCGCCAGGCCATGTAAGTACGTTGGTTACCGGGGACTTAACGTCCGATAGCATCGCATCACGCGTTGTTACCTGCTTTAAGGCAGTGCACTGGGCTGTAGGCCTAGGGACGGTCGCGGGGTTTTCGCGGCATAAGGGGAAGAAAAAGGTTGCCGGGGTTTAATCAGTATTTGTATATTTTTTACTTCTTATATTACTTTGTAAATAAATGTAAATATTTTATCTTCAAAGCAGGTGTCTGTGTCATTTACTTCAGTACCTCACATCAGTCTGCCAGCGCCACCTCTGTGCCCCGCGCCGCGCATCGGGGCGAGGAAACTAACGACAACAGAAGGCGATTATCTCCGCACCCGCCTCACGAATTCTGTCGCTACTCGCGCTCTCGCACACCTGCAAAGCCTACAAAGCCTCCCTGCCGCGCTGCCTAGGCCGATAATTAATTAATATATCGATTAAATTAAGTGATTTTCCGAGATGTAGCAATGTTGCTCCCTTGCTGGATGGTGACATCCGATACCTAACTACATGCCGGCTTGCGGAATTGCCCCCGAGGCACCGTTCCTGCTGGGACAAGCTTGATCTCCCGACATGTGTGGTAATTTTGTGGAGGTAGATGTAATGGGGGATAATTGAGCGAGGATTGGGAAGAAAAGATAGAGCGCGGTCCGTAGCTTGTTTGTTGAAGTAATACCTGCATTCCTCTGGTATTAATCGGAAAAAACACGGAAATCTACCGATCAGAGAGACCAGTCGCTGGGATTCTCCTGCACCCAGTGGTTGAATTCGAGCAACATGTGTAGCTAGTGTCCAAAGTACGCCAGTTATGAAGGAGGGGCATTGGATGGGACATATTTCTATATGTTGCCTCTGTGGGGATTGGGTGAGATGATGAGATGATGTTATACATGATAGGAGAGGAATGGGAAGGATAGATCGCGCGCAATCCATGACCCGTTGAATAGGGTGCTACGCCGGCATTCATCTGGAAGTGATCAAGAAAACCACTGATCAGAACAGATAACCTACGAATTATATTTGGGCAGGGCGAATCATATTACACAACGTAATGGGAACCACAAGATGATTTCTGGCATCTTGTCGGAATCGAACTCACGACCTGCTAGATTGGTACACTAGAGCTGCAAGTTGTTGTAGGTATTTGCATTTAACTTATTTGTCATCTACGAGTATAAACAGTGCTCTTTCACTAATTTAAAGTAATAGGTACCTTCATTGGGTCGTAATCAACACGCTGGCTTTCCGTGGTGCGATCCCAGGTTCGATTCTCGGTCGCGGGGAAAATAGAACTGTATCATTTATCACAATCGTCTTAGTTTTTATGAGTGACGAAAGAAAACCCAAGTATGCAAAATACTGTGAAATGAATTTGTCATGCTCGACACATAGTTCCCTTTATTTATTATCCACCTCAAGGGCGGATAATTAATAAAAACAGGGCCCTGGTCTGGGAATACTCACCGTGAGAGATGGCTCAGTGCATCAACCTGATGTCGCTGCAGTCCCTCTGACCGGGAGGTCCTACGTTCCAGTTCCGACGGCTGCAGCATTTCGACACTAGCTTGTCAGCTACGTCGAATTCAGTCGCTGTCTGGAGGAGAATTCTAGCGGCCGGCTGCTCTGATCAGTAGTTTTCCATGGTTTCTCCGATCAACACCGCGCGCGATCTTTCCTTCCTCTTCCTTGTCCTATCCTCTCCTCTTACACACACACTTACACTAACATGCACTACACTACCACAAATGCCGGGAGACCGGTCGGGAGCTTACAGCTTGTCCCGGCTGGGGCGGTGCCCCGCTGGTGGGAGATACCTGGTTGAGGGGAAAACCCCGCTAGTCGACGGTAGGTCGACGCCAGATCTCGCCAATCAGCGGGGAAAAGATCATCGCCACCTCCCGAGAAAAACGCACTACACTTTCGGGACTAATGACCAAATTACTTGACGCGCCCGGAAACATCAATCAATCAATCTGGGAACACTCGTGGCTGACGAAAGTCGGAATATTAATATATTATTAATATTATATTATATTATTCCGATTCTAGAATGCCAAATACACGCATTTACATAGTTAACGCAAATAGTTACGAGGATATCAGATTTTTTGCTGAAGCTAGAGTTAGTTATCTATGAAAGTTACAATTTCAATTGTATTGCTGTACAAGCTGTTTGTCGAGAAGCTGGATAAATGGAACACGTGAGAAGTTTGAGTATTTACTTAGAAAGAAATACTTAAGTTACTTTTACAATGTGAATCAAGGTGAATCTTAACTTCATATTGGTGGAAAATGCGTTGGAAAACTTTTTGCTTTGACCGAACTCAATTATGTTTTATATTAATGGCAGAGATCAATGTCAGAGCCTCGCCGTCGGCTTGTAAATGCGTGAGCGAAACGAGCCAAATTTATCGTATCAAATGGGAGATTTTTTGCTAAATTAACTTAACCGAACTACCTCAACAGGTATCACCCTTTGAATCACCGTCCATTATACAGCGCAGTCTGGACTGGCTCTATATATCCATTTGTTTTCGCTGTTTGACGAAAAAGAAACTCGTCTTCTGACCCGCCACTTCCTCTTTCCTCGCACCCAATCTGCTTTGTCCTGTCCTGTCTTCTCAGGCCGTCCTCGCGTTTCCCCGTTCCCGCTGTATGCCCGATCCCACTAGATAACATAATACACAGAAGCATCGCTCGCACTGCCTTCCCCCTCAGCTGCACCGCCTACCCTATTACATCCCTTCCCCATCACATCCCCGCCTCCGGTACATCCCTGTCCCCGCTACATCTATGCACCCGCTACTTCTAGGCTCCCGTTACATCTACACCCTTGCTGCAGCTACGCCCCCGCTTCAACTAAGCTCCCCCTACATATACGCACTTGCTATTTCTAGGCTCCCGATACATCTACGTACTCACTACTTCTTCGCTTCCGCTACATCTACGTTCTTGCTACTTATCTACGCCCCCGCTACGGCTTTTCCCCGCTAAATCTACCCCCTCTACATCTGCACCCCCGAGCACGTTCGTGGCCCTCACTACATCCTCGGCCGGCTCCTACTCCAACACCATTCCGTCCTCATGCCCTGCCACTGCTCTTGCTCTCATGCCGTTGCTCTCATGCCCTTGCCACTGCTCGATCTCTGTTCTGACTCCTTAAGCGTCCTCACACCTCCCGTTGCTGTGGCCCGATTAAAAGAAGTTGGTGATTGACGGTTGCGAATGGAAAGGAACGACGCTGACAGGCTGCGTACCACTGAGCTCGTGCTCCGGGTACACGAAAATAAACACTTGAAATAAATACTTGTTAAAGTAACCAACGCAAATACTTATATTGTATGAAGCAACAGCTTCAGAAGCACAACTGTCAATTACAAACTTAATTTAATCGGACCATAGTATGATTCTCCATCATCCCCTTCCCCTTTCCCCCATTCCCGTCTCATTGTTCCTTTCACTGCGTTCCACCTTCCCTTACCTCCCTGCGTCCACCACACGGTATGCTCTCTCTCTCTTCTCTCTGCCACCCGTCATCCCCACCGTCGCCACGCTCTCCCTCTATTCCCCCGTCTTCCAAACTTAACGACGCTCCCATTGAGGATAAGGAAACAAGTTTCCGTAGCCGCCTAACAAATGGAATCGACGCCGTTTTGTCGAGATAAGGCTTTTGATGACTTCTACTTTGCATTTACATACCAATGCTTCGAATATTATACGATATAATTTCGAATGGGTTCATTCGAGGAAGGGTCAAATTAGGCAATGATGAAGTAAATTTAGCCCACTGTAAGACAATTAAATTTTATTTGCAGCAAAAGAGCCCAACGTACAAACGGAATTATTAATTTTTAGCATGGTACCATGTTTTGGAAAACTAATAATACAGTTGTTTAAAATATCCATCCATGCAATGTATGCTTCGGAATTCTTCATTATAGCTGATAAAAAAACTAAGAAAACCAACTTTTTACAAATCTTATCATTATAGACTCAAACCAACAAAGAAAATAGGATAACCCATCACATACTATTACGTGTTGACGCAGAGGGAGATACTAAGAAGCATACTAAGAGATACGAAGAAGCGGAGATTACTAACAAGCATGAGGTATTTAAGACAACTTACATTTTATTCGCCTTGATAACTCTTGTAAGAATTATGTTCAATCTCGCATTTTTTGTGCAGCGATCAAGTGATGCACGTTTGTGAATCAAGTTCGGTACGCTCTGCAATTCAGCGTATCTAGATACGTACTTTATTGCCTTTCCCACTTCCCTCGAGGTTTTTCATGAATTTCCTTACTCCCGAAAATTGAAGAAAGCACAATAAAATATTTTAAAACTATATGTGAATTGAGGAAAAAACACAAAGAAAAATACGGCTTGAGGTACAAGGAATGGCACACTGGCTGTAAAAGAGCTATCAAGACCACCCACTGAATACGAAATACTAGAGAGAGCTGGAAGATTCCACTCAGCCTTTGGAGAACATTTCACTGGCGCGTGACTTATCATTCCATCTCATTCTTCTTCAGACACATTCTGGCGGCCGTTGGGAAGTAAATGATTTTCTTCTTTTTTTGAGCACTATTACCCGGAATGTGTATCATCTTCCAGTCAGTCAGTATATTGATTATTAACACTCATAATAGGTAACAGATGTGCCTTCAATCATACAGAAATATAGCAATTCCTGTGAGATTTTACTTAAGATTTTATACGCAACTTTTCTGGTGGTTTAAAACATGTTTTGACATTTTTTCGTACATTTCCATCACAATGATGGTCACCAGGGAGAGATTTACTGTGATGGAGACTCCTGGGCAAAAATTTTGTAGGGAACCTCTTTATTGCGTGAATCTAAGGAAAAAGATGGAAAACGCTTTAAACGCTATCTGCATATTAGTTTTTGGTAAACATATTAATAATGCTTTTAGTGTGTTATAATTATTAATTTTGGTAACAATGTAATAAATATATTTAACTATGTTAAAGAGCCAGTTTCCTCACTTTCCTTCCCGCAAAATCATCTATCATATCATCAAATCCTATTTCTCTCAGAATATCGTTATTGCTGTTTAAAATGGCGAGACCAATTCCTATGCTGAAACCCGTTGACCCGTTGAATGTTATGAATTTATCAACGAGGGTGGTAATTTTCTATGTAAAAACTTCGAGATGGTGATAGGTCAACGTGTAGTGCTTGTCTGAAGTCCAATGGGATTAAGTGACGATTTCGGTGTCGTCTCCTGGAGATCGCCTACTCTGAAGTCTACGCTTTTCCATTTCTGACTGTGCGTAGTGCGAGAAATCGCCATGCTCGTTCTTGACGAAATTTGTTAGTGACTTTAGAGCTGCAACCCCAAATCGAGCTTGGAATTCTGAGAAAAAGTTTTTGTGTAATTTATTCCACTAAGTATGTCGTTTCAAAATACTGCATAGTTGTCAATTTCTAAGTCACATATTTGTTTATACAAACCTTCAGATTTTACTCGAGGGTTAGAATATTGCATAACATCGTGTTCGAAGTAAGGGAAAGTGAGATTTTAGTAGGCATATGCGACAGAGCTCCTTAATCCATATGATACTGGTCTCCATATAAACAGTAGTCATAGGACCTGTCCACTGAGATCTGTGACTTAGGCCGATACATCATCTGGATGAACTATTTTTTGTACAATTCGAAATTAAATTATTAGTTTGTCTTAAAACCGGAAAGAGAAAGTAAAAATTAACACAAACGTAAATCTATTCCGAAAAATGCATATTTTAATAGCTTAGTTTCGTTGTATATATTAATTTTAAAAATTCGTTGTACGCTTATTGACGCCATCATTCTCAAAGCCACGCCCCTGTCAGATCCTAATATTGAAAATTTAACAACGATTCTAGTTAAAACAACAGAAGAATTCAATTTTTGCCAAATGTACATGTCACCTTTTGAATGCTTACTTCTTAATTACAGCCACGCAACTTGCAAAGCCAGGCATGTACAAGAACCACAAACTTTATACTTCCACAGAACATTTGTTTCTAACGAAAATTTGTTACATTTATGAAATTTCAGCTTTTGTGTAAGAACACGAATTATCGAAATAACCACTCTTGGTGACATTTTCTTCACGCTGAAAGAAT